>QFDT01003414.1:0-34694 GCA_003315915.1 Macrolepiota dolichaula | reverse complement strand
GACGTCAGGTTCGTCTTCGTCCGCTCGATGTCCGCGTTCATTATAAATGATAGATGCAGGACCACTAGGGGATGCCGTTAGACACTACCACAAAGATGCTTCGTGAGTTGACTTACTATTTCGTTACGCCCTAGAAGGAGATGAAGGATGTGTGTGAGAACAATGTCGTCGTAGGTTTTGTGGAAGAACACGTACATTATCAACCCACTTGATCCTTGCCCTAAATTCCGTCAACCCAAATTGAATCTCCACCGAGAACACAATCGTCCAATACGTTTTCCCATTCCTGCTTGCTTTCGGCTCGGCACTCCCTGCTAGAGGCGACAGGTCCGCGCGCACTACACACAATGTCGAGAAATTCTCTAGATTTTCGAAGAAGAATGAACATCGTCCCGGTTAGTCGTTGAATAATTAATACGCACCAGCCTGTCTGTTGATCCATTTCGGGATTGTATTACCCCCTCTAAAACACCATATCTCGACTTCAAATACCGAGAGCATAGAGAGGCTCGTCAATTCAGTACAATACTTTCTGGTAAACACCGTTGATTCTTTCACTCTTACACCCTGCAATAGCAACCAAAATTAGCACCCTTCGACCAATAGACACCGAGGACAAAACTCTTGAACTTACCCTGGCCAAAATACAATCGAAGGCATCCGGTAATAACTTGGGTCCACTCGGTAGCTCACACAACCTCTCCTTCCTTGCAACGTGGTCCGGATCTCGCGGATCCATCTCCCGCAAAAACTCAACACCATACATAAATTTGGACATGCGCGCGGAGACATGATGGTCGCAGTAGAACCCGATTGCACCATCTGCGACAGCTTTCGACCTGTATGTGACATTAGATTGGCGGGGTTGGGATAGGAACTAGACATACGTCTGAGTGTCAGGCCGGCTGACGACGACCTTGTATGGTGCTAAGCGGTCTTGCAACTGTCTGCACGTCAAAAGTGTGAGAAGTCGATGACGTGGAAATAAAAAATGCACATACGAAAACAACCAAGGGGAAGCGGCATATCCACCAACCAAGAAGACAGACCTGATCATCCCTTGGGACGCCTCAATTTGCGCCTTGATTGCCCTGAACGCAGCTATAGCGGATCAAAGCGATCAACAATATAATTCCACGTGCATCAACGATCGGTGACTCACCGTCCACGGAGGGCTCGAATAGATCCGCTACTTCTTGACCTGTCAACTTGAGCTGTCCGCCACGAATTCCCACAGAGGCGTCCTTGTCCAATGGAGAGCCAAAGGGAATAAATTGGAGATCCCGGTGATTGCGAAAGAGGCGCTTAGTTGTTTCGTCGAAGCGCCGGGTGATGTGATCCAGGGCGTCTGGTGTGCCATATTTCGAGTTTCCTAGTTTTCCTGTTGTAACCCCGTTAAGCTTGTGTGGTAATAAAAGAATAAAGGGTAAACACCTTCTAAAAATTCACGCGCGCGCCGAGATACAAATACAGAGCCAGCAAAAATACAGTCGGGAGGCGCTATTTCTTCTATGACGAGGGGGGAGGCGCCTTTGATCGCATATGCGCTGATATCAAGCGTCCCGCCCCCAGCATCAGCAATCAGAAACCCGTGCTTTGAAGGATTCTGCAATATTGGCAAAGTGGAATCGAACGCGTCATCAAGAAAACAAAACACGAGGATTGGTTGATTAGCGCGCGCAACAGCAATAAGATTAACTTCGCGAAACGATACTCACCGAGAGTACATCCGCAGCCAGTCCATTCAATACACAAGCGTGAAGACTTGCCTCGCCTTCTGTTACGAATCTGATCCTTGCCTTGCCTTCGTTAGTTTCAGGAATCAGACCGCCGTAAATGGCAGCTCTTCGCATCTTGCTCTGCTGAGCACCTTCCCAGCCATTAGGATGTGATAGGACGAATTGTAGGTCACCCTCGACCTGATTCCACAGGGAAGCACCATTAGCATGGGTATCGGTGATAAAGTTTCGGGTGCAGCGGTAGAGGTATGCAAGGAAGTCGCCGAACACATGAACTGCAGTTTTGCGCTTGGGTAGAGGGCTGAGGCGCATGCCATTCATGTTGAGTTGCATTGTGCGAGGGCGGAGACGTAGTTTGAAGCTGTGGCACTGGATAAGATAGCAGATTATTGAAGGTATATGTGTACGTACAGCTCGGCTCTTATCCAGTTCTCGTCCTCCGCTTGGGCTTGGATTCCGCTTGTATCAGCTTCGGCGCCAGCAGCCATCATCTTGCCATGTCTATCGTAGTATATTACAGAGGGTATCTTGGTATTACCAGCTACATGTTCTTGACCGGGGAATCTGCGTCGGTACTGAGCATAATGAAAGCGAACGATGATAAGGACCTGCGCACCGAGTTACACCGTGAATTTTCGGAATCTCTCCTGGTTCGAGGATGGCATAAGAGACCCCACTGAATGTTGTGCCAATGTCGATTGCGATGACGAGGGAGCGTGTCGGGCCTGAATATGGCTTGCGGGTATCTGTGGAAGGCCTTGGTGGCGGCATTTGGGCATAGAGGAGAAAGAGAGGAAACTCCAAGAAGTAAAGTATTGAACCTGAGGGGAACGTGTTGATCTTGTTTACATAAATACACAATAGCTAAAATAGTCGCCCACGATGATCTTTCCTCCTGTCAGACTTCCGCACCGCGCCCGACCTGGACAACTTCAGCCGTACACGGCATGTTGCTATACAATATGACACTTCAATTCCGGAGACGGTGCCAATAGGACCGAGAATGTTCCCAAACAGTTGAGGCAAAGTAGCTGTCGGTCAATTCTCCGAGGTAACCCAGATATATTATTAATTATGTATTGTGTACCGAGTCTCAAATATGGTGTTCATTTATCCTTTCCATGGGTATATCACACCGCACTTCCGTAGTCGTTGAAACCTCCACACCGGTGCCCCTCGTCCCAGTTCCACCACCACTCGTCATGCCAAACGAAACACGACCACCTAAATTGCCAAGAGTACGTGTCCACATCGACACCCTGGGTTTGCTGCGGTAATTCTGGTATTGGATTCCATCAAGAACGGGAGTATGAAGGGAGAAGGAAGTGGCCCCGGTATCCCGGTATGGCAGGTGACGCTCGGCATCCTCCGCGAACGTCTGATCTACAGAGCTCGTCGAGACCGACCGGAGATTGAGTACCAGACGGGAAATCATAGTGCATGTTATGAGTTGACTGAACGAGGCGCCTACTGCCTTCAGGTCTGGTTGTGCAAGCTATGCGTTGAATATGAGTCGCACTGTGTGGAAAGAGAGAGATAGGTTGAGACTGACAAAATAAATCAAGGCGTTCATCAAATTCGCCAGAAAGATCAGGAAGAAATACAAAGCACCATCTCGGACGAGGATCGTGATCGTCCTAGAAGCGACGTCACTCATGAGCCTGATCGTTTCGACGGGTGTGTCCAGAAAAAGATCATTGCCACGGTAAGGTTGAGAGGATTGGGATATTAAAATGAAATGGAAATGAAGCGTACGGGGAAGTCAAATTTCGGTACTTGTTGAGATAACGTTTCGTGCGGTAGACTGTAAGAAAGAATATCGCAGAGTCGGTGGCGAGGGGCGCGATCCAAAGCGATGCTGTACATGAAGGTCGGCTCAGGCTGCGATGCGTGGGAGGAAAGAACATACGGAAGAGAGGGCTACTTCCTGTCAGGATACAACCTGAAATAAAATTACTCGATATGAATGCAAAGTGCAAGTAGCATATTGAACACTAGATAGTACCCGCAAGTCCGGTGGGCAGCGGCACAGCTACAAATTCCAATATCAGTGATGGTGAAGAAAATACAATGTTTCCGACATACGAAAACCTGTTTGAAGACCAACCGCGGAAATGACAATTTGTAATAACCAGAGGGTCATCAGGAAGGCAAGTATCCGCATGTTTCGTTCATAGAGTGCGAATACCCGCAGAATCATGATCACTGAGAAGATATTAGCATAGCCCAATATATTTAGAAAGCCTAGATATACGTTGACCCACTGCTACCAATGCGACTGTGGTTGATCCTTCAAATACGACAGATCTATTGCATCTATATTCGACTTAACCTCATATTCCAGGGACATGTAAAGGGAGTACGTACATCTGCGTGGTAAGTTATTAGAGCTGTGGAGGTGAAAGAAAATGCAATAATAATAACACACCTGTCCCGCCCAACGAGGGTTATGAAACGCTACATACGATCATGAATATCATAACGACCTAAAGTGAAGACCTTACCATCTAGGATGGCAACAAACTGTAGAATGGTGGCATAGCGATTTATTAAGAACAAGACTGACGCCGCAGATAGGCGCTGCTTCCATATCCGCTCCACCTCTTGACCAAACGTCAGGACTATCAAGTTTTTGAGTCAAAAACAATCAACTTCAAAATATTCAGGACGTACGGTGGTCATATACGAGCATAACGAATGCCGCTAGCTGAAAATACTTTCCATCCAATCTACTTATTGATCAGTATAAAATCACAGGCAGCAGAAAGAAAATGCACAAGTGAGACGCAGCTTGTTGGATCCCGGAATCCATCCTGAAGGGAGAGGTGAACCAATTTTTCTCAAGCTTGGGCCTGGTCCCTTGTTATATATGCAATTAGCATGAGGAAACGCCATGTCTTGTCACCAGGAAAATTTATGTTGTCTCCGCAGTGACATATGAAGAATAACTGACACAAGCTAAAATGTAGTCTAGAAGAATGGCTCGACGTAAGATTTTTTAATTGCGAGGAATTTTGCGCGATCGATGGAACCATGTTTGGCGTATTAATCATTGCTGAAGTCACCCTTGATAGAAGCGCTTGCGGCGATAACAAGAAGATAGGCCCACGCTGTAACGGAATTGCCTTCGTATCGGAGGCCAAGAAGTGCCCTCTGAGTGAATCGCAACAAACCTTTCCGGAACAGGTGAACTAGGGTGAATGGAATACAGCGTATAGTTCCATAAGCTTGGTATCAAACGACCAGTCGCCGAGATGGTAGGAAGAGACGAGGGATAAGTTGTTTCAGATATGCTCAGTGCTCCTCAGCGCTCAGCGCTCAGCGAACGGGGCACTTTTCGAAGGGTCAACAAAACAGAAATTGATAAAACAATCTGAGGACGTGTGGAGATGAGAAAGATGACATTATTCACTCGACTACACTACGCTAGTATGTCATTTACCCAGGAGAGGCGTCAAAGTGAAGGGAAGATTCACACGACTAGAATTCCCATGCCCATAGTGGTTTACCCTTTTGGTACCCTTCACACTCAGGATAGCCTTTGCCCAGTCTATGGAATTCGCGAACGCTCAGCCTATTGACAACTACCCGACTTCTTATGGGATCTACATTTGCCATTGCCGAACCGCCTGATCCTTACCATCCGGAACCAGGTTCTAAGCGATCGCGGCTGCTTTAACAAGTGTCTGATAATCTGGGAGTTGGGCTTTACGCAAATTTCTACCTCCCACTCGGATGGTCTGCGTGCCGGGGATTCCAAAATGCCTTAAGAGCCTTTCTTAATCGATTCTTTTTCCAAGAAAAGGATGAGCTGACCAGAGGCTCGGGACACCATCTATCTGAATAAGAAAACCTTGCGATATCACGCACCTCCTCTGAGACGGCTACTTTAGACTATCCATCTTGGGGGGTCGTGTTTCTCTGGGCAGGAGGTTCGAAGGAACGATCAAGAGTATTATAGTGCTAAATAAAAATAGACTGATGACACGATCGCAAGGTCAGTCGAGTGACCCGACCCAACTTTCTCCTAACTTACATCCCCGTGAAAACATCAGCTTTTTGGAATTCCCTGATTGCACCCGGATAAGAAATGCGGGAATGTCCTTTGGGTTTCCCAGTTTTGTAGATAAGAACTGAGGAGATTAGGTCTGCGAAAGTCCTAGTAAGCACATGCTCTAGATTTCCGACGTTGGCATGGTGCCGGGGCTCATGCACTCATGTTTTACTCTCCACTGAGTAACCCCTGGATTTTCCTTCCCAAGTGTTCCACCGTGGTGCCGTGCTGGGGTAATGGATCAGTGATCCACGACCTTGACGTCCCCTATGACCTCATGCATAGGCGTTCTATTGTGAGGTACATGATACTCGTAGTCAAATGTACTAATTATCGTGACTGACCCTACGACGACAGCTGACCAAGTTTGGCCATGCTAACAGTGGCAAAATACCTTCTACAGAACACTCATTTGTCTAGTGCGGAGCGTACGTTTCGACAGTACAACATGGTTTGAATACATCCTGTAAGGTGGAATATGAGCGCACGGTATAGACACACGCTCAGCGAGGATAATACGGAACCCTCAAGTGACAGGTGTTGGGCGTTTGCAACAATGGCCATCGTCGGTGTCTTTATCGCCGCCGCCGAATTGAATTTCTATCACATACTTCGTCACCTGTATGTGATATCAGGTAGTTGAGGACTTTTTCCTCCAGGGGTACTGAGAATCGCGATAGGGTCATAAGATGACTCAATCCTCGAAGAGAATGAGTTCTAACGCATCATAATGATGTCTACCATAAACCCAGTCGCCTCTAGAATGAAGGATGTGGTAGTAGACTCTTTGGTAAATTGAGCTTACACCAGTATGGTCGTCTGACATTTACTCTTGTATGACATGGACAGTCCTTGATCTACACAGATTGTCCCGAAAATACGAAGAAAATGCAGATGTGACGTTATTACATAACTGTGACGCAGAAACTGAGGTTGTTGCACACCTCCTCTGACGCCCTGAAGGCCGCGCAATTCCTGTCTATCCTTTTATTTCTTGTGAACAAGGGTCCTTGGATGTCCGGAAGGGTCTTCCTTAACCGAAAGGACGACAGAAAATCACACTGGCCGTCTGGGAACGGAAGGCCAAGCGGAAATGGAAACGTATAAATGCTGTGGGAAGATCAAGTGACTGCCCGCAATATCCACTCGCTGCACTGCCTGATTTTTCACCTTCAAACCATGCATTTCTCGAAAACATACTCTCAACTGCTAGAAAGTCTCCCCCCAGAACTACAGGAAAATGCTATTCAATATCGTCAGGTAAGCCCATTATCTGATAGATTATAAATACTTCAATCAGTGACCCTGCTCTACGCTTAGCTTAAAAAAATCATTAACCAAGTCGTAAAAGAGCTGTCCTCCCTCGGCCTGAGCCCTAGCTTACTCCACGAGCTTCTTGAAGCAGAAGGCACACATTCTTTGATCTCTTCTCGTATATCTGGGGGCCAAGTGACTTCTGTATCACTCCCAGTCGCTGGTCGTGTGCGCTTTGACACCGAAGAAGCGCCCGTCGGCACCGGGGCGGGATTTCCCAAAGTCATATATGAATTCAGCGAAAATTCATCGAGAATAGAACCACGACTCCGAATATCTTTAGAATCACCGGGAGAGCTGGGCAGTCTGTTACACCGTGGGGCGGGGGATGGGCAGGGAAACCTGGACGATCCCGAGGAAAGTGAGGTTGATGAGTGTTTTGACCACGAGGAGGGATCTGAGGTAGTGGAGTCGATTGAAGATGCACTTTCCCCACCAGGTGACAGTTTGCTGTGGACACTGCAAAAGTCGGGAACGGGGTATGTTTGTATACTGCTTTGGCCCTCCCGCCCTCCTCACTGATTGATCTCATTATAAGGTCTCGAGGTCCTGCAGACACCAACAACTCCCCAGACTCTCGTCAAGTCATTATCCCTCTAGTTTCTGACGGTCAATTTTTTGAATTGTTGTGCACAACACTCGAACATGTATCTACCCATATGCAATCTGTGAAGGACGACTTCCTGGAGACAGTGACGACGTTATCGCGGACGATTGCCGGGTCTGCTCGGCCTGCGAGCTCTGTGAATTCCGTACTTGGCGGAAAGTTTCACCCACACTCACCTCTAAGCGAACATGCTGGGAGTGTTCGGGTTCAGGCTGGTAGCTTATCTAAGGTATGTTTGTGCCTTGCTGACTGACACCTTCTCATTTCGGAGAGCGTAGAGTGACCTGTATTCCTGGAGGGAGATATTCCAATTATACATGGAGGCGGAAGTATTTGAGAGCATGCATGAACAAGATCGGGGAGAACGCAGTGCCGAGGAAAGCGAGCGTCGATTACAGTTGTTTGCGGAGCAGGTCACTCAACGGGGACTAGCCGCCCAAGGGAAATTCAAGCTCAAAGAAAGCCGATATGCGCTAGAAACATTCCTGCAGCTCAATGTCTTTATTCTTAACATTAAGAAGGTGCGGTTTCTCGCATGCTTTAGATTTTTGTTCAATATCTGAAGACGTATTACAGTTCCAACTAGCAAACGCTGAAGCCACACGCAAGATCCTCAAGAAACATACAAAGCGAACAGCACTCCCCCTACCACCTGACGCGACCTCAAGTGGCACAGCCTCGCAACTTGTCTTGTTGCCCCAAGCCCGTGCATTCTCCCTCCCACATATACTCGTTCAAGCCATCGGCGAGACGCTCCTTCCCATTGTTCCCCATATAGAAGACTATTCGTGCCTCATATGCACAAGCATCGCATTCAAGCCGATTCGGCTTGATTGCGGACACCTGTTTTGCGTACGCTGCCTAGTCAAGATGCAGAAACAGGGGAAGGGAAATTGCCCGATGTGCCGAGCACCCTCAGTTCTGGTCGCTAACCGAGGTGAGTTGACTTGATTTGATTGATTTTTGATTGTTGGTTGCTGAATGGGTCGTGATAGCTAATGTGGACTGGGCACTTATGAACTTTATGCAAGATTGGTTCCCGATTGAGGCGAGAGAGAAACTCAAGACGAACGAGAGGGAGGCGGCTGCGGAATCATTGCAGGAGTTGGGCTTGGACCCGGCCCATGCCCATACACCATGTACTATAATGTGAGAGAGTGTCTGGATCAATTATTGATAATTATTTGGTTTTTTGGATATGATTATACCCCTACTGATACTTCTTTGTGTAAAAGAGATGCATGTTGTACTTACTATGATCATAATAATGTTGTGCTGGTCCCGAATTGGAGCTTCATGTATCTGAATCAGGATGAGCTCGTCATACTTGCTTCAAGTATGCCACATCAACCACACCAGTGGTCAGGTACCGCGCCTGATCCCATTCTGCCTTGAACATAAAGCTAGAAAGGTTGTATGCGTAGATATCTGGGTGTCCATGTCTTGCAATAGGAATGACCTAAACACCTGGCCTGGACATGATGAGGTATCTTAGGGCTGCAGCTTGTGGGTCATACATCCAGGAATAGGAGATATTGTATTGAATATCATGATGCCAAGCCGATGTCGAAAATAAGTTTTGATTACTCAGATGATGTTTGACACTCGAACCCTGAAGTAATAATACCTCTGGTGATCAGGCAAGCCGGGAGTCTGGTCCATTACATGTTAACCATCTCAAGGTCATGTTCCTAATGAGTGTTATCAGCCCGCAGTCAGCAAACAATGATCATAAGATCACATACCAAGAGAGTTACTGATCATTACACAGCATCACAATGAGAACATTGCCGCTATCACGCGTTTCCATCCGAGGGGTATAAGCATTGATGTGACACAAGATACAGAGTACTGAGTACATCATCACGTAAAAAGAAGGGGCATCTCTAAATGAGTGAAAAAGTGAAGGTGTGTACTAGATGTAGGGTATAGATGATGCATTAACATGTCCATGGACCACACAATATGGATGGTTCTAGACCAGTACTTGTAAGCTAATTTTCATTCCTAAAAAACCCAGAGCAGAATCTATGTGGTGAGGGATTTACTCAATCAAGCTAGAGAAATGTAAGATTAGTAAAACTTGAACGACAGAGTGGAATGGGACACGTACCTTGGCTCCTTGGCGAGCTTGACATGAATGGATGCGTGGTTCTTGACACCCTCGACACGATGATACGCATTCAAGTTCTTATGGAGGGTAATTTGGAAAACGGAAGCACTGCCCTGGCGACTAATGATGACGCTGTAGGCAAGGAAGAACACCCAGATTCTGTACCACCTCTCCCCATAGGCCTTGATGACATTCTCTTTGTTGCTGACCCAGTTCTTATACCATTGGTAAATAGTTGCAGAGTAATGGACACCGAGGACGTCAACGTTCTTGACTTCGAAGCCAGCGCCTTCGAGCTGTAAATTACGAGTTAGATAAAGTCATGAATCAGTGGTGTGGAACATGCCTTGTTGATTACCCAACCGAGAGAGCAGGAGGCATCCGCACCGGGGAACACGTACTTGTTCATGAAGAGACCCCTATTGCATTTATGAGCTTGTGATGTAATGGGCCCTTATGTTAACATACCAGATGAGATCCTCATATTGCCATGAGGGACGAATACCAGCAACTTGGAAGACGAAGATACCGTCATCATCAAGGAGATTATAAACCTGGCTCAGGAATTGTGAATAGCGACGGACACCGACATGCTAGTAAACCGAGTCAGGGTTCAATCATTCTAAAAATAGAATTAAAATATATAAATACCTCGGCCATTTCCAAGCTAACAATTTTCGTGTAGGTGGTACCGGCAGGAATGTCACGATAATCCGTACAGAGAATGCGAGCACGGCTTGCGGGAACCTGTCAGGGAAAATCTCGTTACATTTGACGCGTTAATGCCGAGACGGAGCGTGAAGTACGTACGCCGTTCTTCTCAATACGATCTGTTCCGAATTTTGCCTGGTTTCTCGCAAGAGTGACACCAGTCGCATCACATTCATAGTTCTTGGCGGCATATGCAACAAGGGTACCCCAGCCGCATCCAATGTCGAGAAGGCGATCCTCGGGTTTCAGATCAAGCTTGCTACACACAATAGCAAGCTTATTGTCCTGAAGGGTCTCGAGGGATTGCTCAACATCGGTATCGGTAATAACACCCGAGGTATATATCATGCGAGGACCAAGGAACCAGGAGTAGAAGTCGTCACCTCCTAGAGAAAGAATGAGTACGCATTACGATGTGTTGCAAGCGACGTGATACGTACGGTCGTAGTGATCACGAACCTGCTCCTCATCCTGTGTTTGCGAATGGGAAATGACCTCAGGAAGGAAGACGGTGAAGACGTATTTGAACAACTCCATGGTAAAATTAAACTTGGCCCAATCATGTCGCTGCTCCATAATGTCCAAGACGTCACCTAAGTGGGTCAAATTAGCTAAATTTATGAGGAGTGAATGGAAACGCGACACTAACCGTTAAAATCGATCTTTCCATCGAAATACGCGTCGTGGAAGGCCTGCATGGGAATCTTGTCCTTGCCCTTGTAGAGGCGTTTAAGCTCCTCATCCTTGATGGAAATGTAGGTCTCGATATCCCTGCCTGGGAGAGCGACTTTTTCGTTGCGACGAGCACCAACATGGCTCATGACAGTCCAGTAGGCGACTGTTGTAGGGACACCAGAGATAACGAGGAGAAAGAGGTAGGTCTTAAAGCCACCACGGTTAACTATGGGCAAGAACCATTTGAGGAGGTAGGGAACGGTGACAACGAGGCCAGCGAGGTGAAGGTTGTTGAACGTGCCATTGCCCTCTGCAAGCCCGAGAAGAGGCGCATTCTTGATGGCCGGGTAGTTTGTGGGACGAACTGCGGAGGACATGGTAGGGGAGGTGAAGGGAATAAGAGATTTTGGGGTATTTTAAATGTTCTGATGAGCTTTGGGACTGTTTGGGCGACTCAGGATTGTGGCATTCTCGTTCCATTTTTGTGTACGTCAGAGAAGCCATGCATGTTTGGTTCAGAGGACACAGCCAAACAACACGGCCAGTCCTCGCGGGATCTGAGTCTCTCTGGGGTCTGGAGTGACCATGGACCCAATCACCCGGGCCGTCTTTGCTGCCCACAATGGCGACGACGGGCACAATCTACCCCCAGGTACTCCTCCAATGCGTATGTTGTATCTAATATACAATTCTATATTCTAATTCAGTATACAGAAAAGTTCGAGGGGCCCTGGTTTACTACTCAGCTTACCATCTCTGCCACCGTTGGTTTGACGTCCTTCATGCTCTTTTCATACTGCCGTACCAGGTGGCCCCTCTCCTTTGCACCCAGGACAAAGCTCAAGGGCGAGTCAACTCTTACTCACATCTATCTCCACACTCACCCCAGACCCCCCAGGCTTTTCACCCCATGAGGCACACGCACACCAGGCCTTTTTTGGCTGGATCATGCCCACCATAAGGACTTCGGAATTCACAGTTCTCCAGATCGTCGGTCTCGATGCTGCCGTGGTCCGTCTGTCGTCACCATGCACCACATACCACAACTTACCGCTCCCCAGCTTCTCAACTTCTTCAAGACCGCATTTCAGCTCTTCTCTGTCTGTTCACTATTCGCAGTTACCATCCTGATGCCATTGAATTGGAAGGTCAGTCTATGACTCTTCCGTCCTAGGCCAATTCTGATTCGCATATCATAGCATAATAAAGACTTAGGCGACGACGACGACGACTGGCCCACTGACGGAGACGATTGGCCCGCATTCTTTCTACGTCCCTCTGTATATGGTCGCCCTAGAGTACTTGACGAATCTTCTCCCCCACCGAATACGACTTTCCCATTCCCCGGCAGAGACTGGCTCGACCTCATTAGCGATGCCGATTCCTACCTCTCCATTCACCTTATCTTCACCTACCTCTTCACCATCCTCGCCCTCTACTTCATCTACAAGAACTATCGCAGATTCATCCGCTCTCGTCAACTTTTCTCTCTCGAACTGGTCCATTCCATCCCTGCTCGCACGATCCTCGTCACCGATCTCCCAAAACACCTACAAGGCGAACGTCCCCTCGCAGAGTATTTTGAGAACATGGGTCTCGCAGTCGAGAGTGTTACCGTATGCAGGGAAGTTGGAACTTTGAAGAAATTGCTAGATCAAAGGACAAACGCCTTACTCGCACTGGAAAGGGCCTGGGTCGGCTATGTCGGCAATCCGAGCACTGTAGAGCAATACGATCCCGAAAGCAATGCTATGCCGCTTGTGGATGCGGACATTGAGGGTGCTGCACCACCGAAGTTTGTCGTCCCACACAAGCCTCGCCCTACACTTCGCCCTGGCTGGTTCAAGCCTAAAGTCGATGCCTTGGATTACCTTGAGAAGAAGTTCAAAGAGGCAGACGATCTTGTCAAAAAGAAACGCAGGACTGGTAAATTCAAGGCTACAGGCTCTGCTTTTGTGACATTTGAGAAGATGTCGAGCGTCGTGAGTGTCTATCTGCCTTACGCGTCTATGTTACTCAGTAGTCCGGTTAGCAAATCGCTGTTCAAGTAGCTCATGCTCCCAACCCCTTCCAAATCACCACTTACCCTGCACCAGAACCACGCGATATCGTTTGGGCAAATATGGCACCCTCGACGTCCGTCATTCGTACTCGTGATGTCGTTGTAATAATCCTCCTTGTGCTACTCTTATTTTTCTGGTTTATTCCTGTGACTGCCTTGGCTGGGTTGTTGAGTTATAAGGAGATCAAGAAGACCCTGCCTTGGCTCGGGAATCTCATCGACTCGAATGACCAGGTTCGCGCAATCGTACAAAATTCCCTACCCTCTGTGGCGATCATTACCTTGAACGCTTTATTGCCTTTCATGCTTGAGGGTGGGTCCTGCTCTGACCCCTTCGCCGTACGACGTTTGACATCATAATAGCATTGACCTACGTTCAGGGTTACAGGGCTCGTAGTTGGGTCGAATACTCGCTCCTCAAAAAGTGGGTGCAGCTTGAAATCACATCCTGGATCCCCTCTCATCGCCATGAATAGATACTTTTTATTCCTCCTCGTCAACGTTGTCTTCGTGTTCCTCCTTGCAACGACCTATTGGCAACTCGTTCGCGATCTTGCAAATTCGCCTGCTAAAGTTCCGGAGAAGCTGGCCTTGGCCCTACAGGCAGGTAGAGCTCGGCACTTTTTCCTGTCCTATGTCATTCTCCAAGGTATCGGTATAATGCCTCTGCAGCTGTTGAATCTGGGTGTGATCATCCCAAGGTTCTTTTTCCGTTTATTTTCGACGAGGACGCCACGGGGTGAGCCTATCTCTATTTTCATTTTGGCCTCGATTTAACTTATGTTTCGTAGACTTTGCAGAGCTTAATGCGCCGCCTATGATTAATTATGGCGTGGTGTACCCTCAGGCGATTCTGATGTTTGTGATTACGATGCTGTATAGCGTACAGCAGCCATTGATCGTCATTTTTGGCGCTATCTATTTCGGAGTTGGCTACGTTGTTTACAAATACAAACTCCTCTTCGGTGAGTCGTTTGAAATGACATGACAGCATCAGTAAACTAATCGTCGCATGGGTAGTTTTTTATAAACCATATGAATCACAGGGTCAGGCGTGGCCTATCACGTTTGTCCGTCTGATTTGGGGTGTTGTAATATTTTTGTTCTTCATGACGGGTATCTTCACTCTGAGAAAGTCTTGGATACTTTCATCGCTGTTGCTCCCGTTATTGATGGGCACAGTGGTGTGGTCGTGGTATATTGATAAGAAGTTGAAGCCGTTGAGCAAGAATGTGAGCCTGAGCTCAGTGTTCGAGGTACAGAGGGGCGAAGAGACGGCAGATGTGTTGCAACTGAGAGCGGGACACCCTGTGACATGGTCTCAGAGGTCCGTTTTTCTGCATTTTCTTTTGGAGATCAGAATAATTGATTGTGGGTTGATTTAGTAATTTGAATCGGAGGAGGTATGCGCAGAATGATGATACGCTATATGTTGCACCAGAGGATGAACGCACCGATTATGTGAGTTGATGGTCTCCTTTGGGTATATCATTGTGCTGATAAACTTGATAGTCGCAACCACCTATGGCTAACTGGTATAGTGGTGTCTTGAAGTGGGTGAACATTTTTTATGCACCATCTGACTGGTGCTAACTAGCTCACAATAGCACTGGGAAGAGACGATATGGACATCCAGCTCTCAATGGAGTACTCCCATCGCCATGGCTCCCGCTGAAGAAGGGCCAGACACTAATAAACCACAACAGTAATAATCAACGGAACAAGGATAATGGACAGGCTGTTGTCCTTACCTTGCGGAAACGCTACAGCTCGCTACGAAGCCGCAGCAGAGGTAATCAAGAACCTGGACCGTCATCACCTCCAAGGCACAATGGCGTGCATGAAATTCCAACGGACGCTGCGGCTGTACAGAACCCATGGGGTGATGTTCGATCGAGCCCACAGAGACCGCGAGCGGTTGCGCTGCAGCATCGGTTAAGCTTTGACCACGCGTCTGGCGTAATCATGCTTCCAGATGATGGGGAGTGGCTAGATTTGGACGAAGAGGATAGTGATGAGGAACATCATGAGCATGAACATGAGCATGAGGGGCATGAACACACAAATACGGGGTTGGAGCAGAGTATTGCGTCGCTTGCGAGTACGGATTCAACGGCTGCGACGCCCACGGGTGCAGGGCCGTCAAGGACGTCTAGGTATGGGACGTATTTCCATCATCCAGAGAGGAGGAAGCAGAGTCAGGTCGTTCCGGGTGCGTTCCCGGTTCGGTGAATCGTAATACTTAATATGTGCATCGTTATTTCCTCTCTCCCGTTATGGCTGATACCCCCTACCTCCTCGCCAACATCTTACATAGTGATTAGAAGTAATTCAGAGAAGCATAGATTGAGCTCGAAATAAGGGAGCTGTTTACCAAAGCAATTCCACGGGTAGGCTATGAGGACGTTTGAAATATTTATGTAAATTCGATTCAGAGCTAACCAAGTAGTCTAGTCTCTTACAGCGTCTGTCTCGAACAGAATACTGTCGCTACTCATATACCGCTCCCTGCTCAGATACTGCTCCGAGGGTTAAATAATCGTGCGCCAATGATTTGACTAATGCCCTTTGCCCGCTCATCTTCTATTGAACCGCCAAGTGATTCAGCACTGCGCCACGTCCTTCCACTTCCATTTTCCAGACCCAGAGCATCTAGTAGCTTTTCTGCAGCACTCGGTATGAATGGTTGCAGACAAACTCCGAGCACTCGCAGAGTTTCAATTGCAGTCGCGTAGGTTGCATATACCAGTTCGACGGGAACTGAATTTTGCCACGGTGCAATATCGGTCAAGGTTTTGTTGGCCTGTGTGATAGGAGACGTCTTCGGCACAGATCAATATCATCATGGGTAAAATTACATACCACCCGCATCAGTTCAGTCAGGTGTTGCAACGCTTCTGCAACTTCGAGGTTCTCCATCTCTTGCCTTACTTTCAGTGGCGTCTCGCGTTGTAAATTCAAAAGATGGGTTAGAGCTTTGCTGGGTTCGTCGTCTCTTGCTGCGTAATGCTTCTGGATGGATTTGAGTGAGAGATGAGGAGCGGTAGCCGCGCGCGCAACGAGCTTTGGGGAAGTAACGCGGAGGAAATAGTTGCCCAGCATCGACTGAATTTCACGGCTGTGTTTTTCGAGTTGTGGTTTTGACCAGTCTGTCAGAGAGCATAGGTGAGAATATGTTGCATGACAGGGAAAAAGTCAGATTTCTTACCAACGTCGGCGCGCCAACGTCCACCTACACGAGCCAGGTACCACCTAACGATATCAACACCGTATTCGTTGATGGCTTCGATAGGGTCCGCGACGTTGCCAATACTCTTGGACATTTTCTTCTGATCAACGGTCCAATGGGCGTGTACAAGGATTTGACGGGAAAGTGGAAGGTCAAGAGCGAGAAGCATTGCTGGGAGGTAGATTGCGTGGAACCTTCCGGTCGAATATGAGAACAGAAATATCAGAAATACCGGAACACTCACCTCAGGATATCTTTGCCAATGATCTGAAGGTTCGGAGGCCAGGGCGCGGGAAATTTCGTGCCGTCAACGACACTGGGGTACCCAACGCCTGAAAGGTACACTAGTAAAGCATCAAACCACACATAAACCGTCTGGGTACGATCTCCAGGCACTTGTACGCCCCAACTTAAACGTTCTCTCGGCCGCGAGATACTGAGTTCCTCCAACCCCTCACCCTCACCACCCCCTTCAATAGCCGCGCGTAGGCTCTGGACAACGTCTGTGTGATATTGTGGAGGATATACTGCATCCCGGTGTTTGATATAATGCTGCAGGAGTTGTTGACGGAAAGTACCAAGGCGGAAGATGTAGTTTTCCTCCTGGTGCCATTCCACAGCAGATCCTGTCGAGATTGCAACATGTGCGTCGGGGTTTTCGGGTGTAGGAGCGCGAGTTACTTGGAGCGGAGTGTAGAAACACTCGTCCGTGATGGAGTACCAACCAGAGTAGGTTGTCTTGTGGATGAGGCGTCTAGCTTTGAGTTCATTCCATACGTGTTCGACAGCCTCGTGATGCTTCGGGTCTGACGTGCGAGAGAAAGTTGTAGAGCCGATGTGGGCTGCCTCGGCCAATGCCTGGAGACCATATTCTCTGTCATTTTTGAAATATGGTATTCAATGAAACATGCATGCCTTGAACTTTTGGCTTAATTCGTCACAGAACTCGCGTGGTGGCTTCCCGGCAGCAGCAGCAGCCTTCTGTATTTTCAGTCCGTGTTCATCCGTGCCAGTCAAATAATGAACGGGTTTGGTTGGATGCGCTATACGGTTGTAACGTGCAAAGATATCCCCAGTAACGAGAGAGTGCAAGTGACCAATGTGTGGTGCCGCATTCGGGTAGAAGATGGGCGCAGTCACGTAGTAAGGTTTCTTGTCTGTGGTGTTATGGGATCTACGAGAAAATATTAGGAGAGGCTGGCGGCACCGGGCAACACGACGCGCAGCCCACATTCTCGTCACGGTCAACCAGAAATAACATTACCGGCGTCTTCCGGCTACTTCAGTAGGACTGCCAAACCATCACAACAGATCACAACCCATACCTACATTTATTTCAATTCATTATGCTAAGTACAATCTGACTCTTTCGCCAATAGTCGCTACTCCCGCAATTACCAGGTGTGATATATGATGCCTTTCCTATTTTCCTGTTTCTACTTTGATAGAAGTATCATTATTCCTCCCACTTCTGCTCGCACAAATACTCTGAAAAAGGTAGTGATAATGGTAAGTATGTCAGCCATTGACCATCTACCTTGTAATATATCTCAAGATGAAACCAGCTGTCTTGCCTATCAACGTTCAACGCCGATCATATACCAATACTATCACTTGAGCCTCAGACCTCTTTCCATTGTAATATCTAACAGTGCCGTCTGATATAAATCTTTTCTATCGCTTTCGAGACTAATTCATCCGATCCAAAAGTAATCTCGTGTCCATGCATTAAGACACCATACCGGATGAGGACAAGCTAATCGTGTAACAAGACTGACAACGACCCAGCCGTATCTACGACGGTGGGGCCCGTGTTACAAGGGGCCAAGATATGTCTTAACGGCCTGATGCTAGTAGTATGATTCCTTGTTAGGGCTTTACAAGCAATTTCGAGGAGGTCCCGGGTTCAATTCCCGGTCAGGCCCTACCCTGAAAGAAACCAAAATTTTTATTATGAATGTGCCAAAACCCTTTCGTCGTGTGAGAGCTGCGGGGCAACTTCGTCACTTCCCGCGTTATCAAGTTGGGCACGGCGATGAGAGATCATTTCTGCCCTGTCGATAACTGAGATATCCTAATGTCTGATTCCGTGTTTTTCCAGCGCCTTCTGCCACTGTAACCAAAAGCGTTCGGATATGACCGAGAAATACTTGATATAGTCATTCATGCAGGACACACAGTCGTAAGTCCCCAGCCTCGATCTCATCCATGAATATTCGGTATTCATAAGGAAATGATTGTATGGTTGTTACTGTAATCAAATATATATATACATAACAGACGTGAATGAGGACGTCTATCAATTCATTGTGGCCGGAGATTGCCGGAACCTTATCACAAAACTATACATTGCGTAGCTCGTTCACATCGATCGTCCTCGACGCCCCGCAACCTCAAGACAATATGGGAAAAGGTGCCTATCCATCGTTCCTCCCGATGCCGACACATCTAATGACGAATATGCGACGGTAGTTCACGGCTCTCTTGCCCGCGCTGGTAAAGTCAAGTCTCAGACACCAAAGGTCGACAAGCAGGAAAAGAAGAAGACACCAAAGGGCCGTGCTAAGAAGCGCATCCTTTACAACCGCCGGTGAGCAGCGTGCAAGATTCCTACAGCTGCAGCGATACTGATTTTGCTTCAGCTTTGTCAATGTGACAACACTCCCTGGCGGCAAGCGGAGAATGTGAGTTTCACTTGCAATAATATATCATTCGAGCCATCTTCCTTGCAACATCCCCGCGCCGACACTTGTCTCATCGACCGTCTTGTGCTACACAAATATCCCCCCCTCGAACTATAATTCGCCCCTGGTACTCTGTGTCAATGCAGCATTTTGTATCTTTCGCTCCCATCTTACTTCTCCCCTCTAATCCCTCTCGAAATTGTTTGTTGACTTACCAATTCTTCCAGGAACCCCAACCCCGAGAAATAAAAGTCCAGCCGACGGAGACACCTCTGAGATCGTTCTCATCTAATCACATCACGGACCGGGCAGGGGTGGGGTGGGATGGAGGGGTTCGGTCGTTATGTATCTTATTGCTCTGCATTCACTCTCTCTGCATCCGCCCATGCTGCTATTGTACATGCCAAACACGATATGATCAAACCTCTGAATTTCTTGCCCCAAATCAAATGAGTGAAGAGTCTCATGAATGTCATTTGGATATATTAGGCCACGTGCACAGGCGCGTCAGATCCTGCGAGTGTAGACGTGTCCGACTTCTCGTCGTGTCACTTGCGACTCCCTCTTTTCTCCTCAACTACTTCACTCTCATGTTTTCCGAAGAAATCAAGAATTTCAAACGGCTGGGATTCCGCCATGTTCGCCCAAATCTTAATCGTTGAAATGCCAGTCTGACCGTCATGTCACATAGGTTTTGCTTCAGATGCTCAACTTCGCTACGGTTATTGCCTCAGGCCTCATGATCTGGAAAGGACTTGGTCTCGTCACAAACTCGGAATCTCCAATCGTCGTGGTACTCAGGTACAAAATTACGCCTCCTATTCATCTATTTGAATACTTACCCATAACTCACAGTGGATCAATGGAGCCCGCATTCTACCGTGGTGACCTCTTGTTCTTGACCAACCCCGCAAATGAACGGTACCAAACTGGCGATATCACAGTATACAAGATCCCTGGCGCTGACATTCCTATCGTGCACCGAGTTTTGGAGACGCATGACGACAAGAAAAAGGACAAGCAGTTGTTATTGACAAAGGGTGACAATAACTATGTCGACGATTTGGAATTGTATCAGGGTCTGCAGTGGTTGGAGAGGAAGCATATCGTTGGCAAAGTCCGAGGGTGAGTGTTGATCAATGTCGTTTGGTGAGGGCGAGGCATCTAATGCCTTTACGCGTCCAGATTCCTTCCATATATTGGATATGTGACTATAGCCATGGTACGTGTAACCTTTATGTTGCCGTTTTCTGCTTTCTGCTGGAAACTGAAAATCGTCCATTTGGAATGATAGAACGACTTCCCTCAACTCAAATACGCGCTCCTAGGTGGTCTTGGCCTATTAGCACTGATACAACGCGAATGAGATGTCTATTTTGGTCTTGCCCGTTTCCTCTGTGTATCTATCAATAATTCGGTCCGTTCAGTTGTATGTTCTCTATTACACTCTTCGGGTGATACTTTCGGGGGCTCGCTGGCTTTGAGAACTTCATTTTTCGTTTAATCACGCATATGGCTGTGGCTTCGCAATTTGTCGTCCAGGCGCTTCGGAATATACCTGAAATCTTGCTCTGTTTAACAATTACTTGCTGCGGGTATTCTTCATGGGTCGAGCAGCAGCTCGTGAAGTGAGACTTGACGTACGAAGTGTTTACATGGTACTTGAGATCACTCCATCTACATTTGTTGGAGACCACAACAAGAAACGTAAAAGAGATGTAATGTGACCTGACCCGTTCTCTATTCCAGCAACTTTCTCGTGTTGACTGCGACATCGTGACACTCTGGCTGTTCCGAGAGGTGACAATGGACGTCCTTGCTGCGTAGATGTGTGTAGTCCAAGGGTCATAGATGAATTGTGGGGACTTGACTTTGTGATCTTGCTCGACTATTGCTGCATGTTTCCTAATGCTTACATTGCTTACCATCAGGTTGTATATATTGTTATTAGGACACGGATGGGCCGCATCAAAGGAATTCTCTATCACGTTTCTGCCATCTCCGTGAAGGAAAAACGCAATTGAAATGTAAAATTGACAAGAGTGGGACTTGAACCCACGCCACCTTTCGGTGATGAGAAACCCGCGATCGCAGGCAAGCTACGCTTGAGTCACACGCCTTAACCGCTCGGCCATCTTGCCACTGTCAGAGGGTGGCCCAGATTCGCACCCGAGGCGGGATATGATAGGATGATCTCGAATTTCGAATCAGAGCAACCATTTGTACCATTCCGTAGATTGATTCAAGGGTTACCGTGTTCCGGTGATATGATCCGAACCTGTCAGCCCTGATGTGTTCAAACGTGCGCCACCACATTTAACGAGACGGGTTTTAACGCGAAGGCAACAGATCATTCAGGGGTCGTTTGTTGATATCTCATAAATGGAGCAGTCGTTAAAGAAGAATTAGAGGACACTTGAGAAAGGGTAACATGTAGAGCATTAGAGGATACTCTAAGCCGGGTCGCGAAGCCTACGTCCCCTCCTCTGAGTATCCACATAGTTCTAAACAGTGGCGTGGAAGATATCCAGAACAGGTGAGGGATCATGAGGAGGCCTCATCATGGATAGTAGCCCGCCCTAAAACATCTCAAATGGAAGGCAAGTCCGGCATGACCTGAGAGCGAGGAAACATCCTGTCTATACCCTCGCCTCTGAAATAATTGATTGTGTCAACATGTATGTGGATATTTTATTTGACCTTGACCAATCAGATCTTATTTATGTTCGCATCTAGTGTGACGCGGGTGCTCGTAGAGTTTACTCTCTACCCGACAAATTGCCCTGGAAGAGATTTCAGATGTATCCATCTTGATCGATTGATCCATATCAAGGATGAACTTGATCACCCTCCAAGGTGCTTTTGATTATCCCGTTGTTAAACGCGAGATCATTAAGGGTGTCAAATTTATGTGAACGTTCTTCCTATCTGATTCTAAATATGTTTATTGTATTTCATCATGGATAGTCTGCTTACACTTGTCAAAGCCTCCGAGAAATGCAATTTTGCATTTCAAATGAGTACAACGCATTCATGGCCCTGAGGTACGAGGGTAATGCATTGATGTGTGGCCATACTACGAAACCAACTCAGGACAATTCTGAGCAGCGCGCGATTATGACCCCGACCTATTGGGTGAACATTCCAAATGGCCACATTGCTGATGTTGTTAAAATATGCTGATTGAGTTTGGGAGACATTTCCCCTCCAATTTGGTCGGGTCACGGGTGCCACGGACTTCCCAGATGTGCCAGTAGATGATGTAATGTATATGATATTGTAACTTCTTCGGTCGGCCACAAATTCAATACAAACTATAGATGATTTACTCAACCTAATCCTATGTTAACCCCCGACCAGGGTCACATCTTTCTGGTGGGATGGACCTTTGCTGTCTTTTTTTTTTCTTCTGAATTTCTGAAGGCCATCGCCGGCGATGTCACATCATCACATGTGTTGTAGACTCTAGAGCTAGCCCGACCAGCCAGGCTTGGATTGCGCGAGGACTGGTCCAGGTGCAGGATATGTAGTGATGATGATCCAGATATAGATGTGCCGTATACGTATAAGTCGTGGGAAGGACCAGTTACGGTCTTGGAGTTCAACGCATTCGCACGTCCGGATCGTTCAATTTGTTGTCCAAAACAAACAACCTCCGCAGCGGCAGTCATGGTCAACATTACGATTTCTCCAGCCTCAAAACCACCGTCTTTTGCCAAGGGCTGGCCCATTACTGTTGCACTACCGCAGGATGGAACTATTGCTGACGTCAAAACAGCCATTTCAACCAAGTACCCAAAAGTTTGTCCCCTTTTCTGCCTCATGGATCGTGGTGCTAATATAATCATATTTTCGACTTGCCTATCAAGTTTTACGCGTCGAGACAAAAGCTCTCGCTCAAGAATGATAGGAAACCGTTGTCAGACGATCGAAAGCTCAGTGATGTATTTGAAGACACGCTACAGGGGGTGGAACTTCAAGTGAAAGATTTGGGTCCCCAGGTTGGCTGGCGAACCGTATTTTTTGTGGAATACGTACGTGCTTGTCGTCTTTGGAGTCAACCGTCTTGTTTGACCAGTTCTTGGATAGGGAGGACCCCTCCTCATTCACCCGTTGTTTTACTACTTCTCCAGGTTCTGGTACGGCCAGGAGGTCGTCCATAGCTCACTGCAGAAATATGTATTTGCATTCGTGATGCTGCATTTCGTCAAGCGCGAGCTTGAAACGGCCTTGTGAGTTTTCCCCTCTCTAACATTATTGATCGTTCTGATGTTGGCCTATAGTGTCCACCGGTTCTCGAATGGCACAATGCCCATCGGAAATATCTTCCGCAAGTAGGTTTTTCAAGTGGCTCCGGCAATTGCATGCGACTCACCTTTATATAGCTCGGCGCATTATCACGTTCTTAGTGGTCTCTTCCTCGCATACGACATATATCGCCCAAAGTATTCCGCCGCCTCGCCCTTCATTATTGGTACCTACCGCAATAATAAGGATTTCTTGTATGTCGCTGCTGGATTGTGGGCCGTGAGTACATCATTTCTCGTCTTTTGAGAGCATTGGCTGATAAAGTTGCTCTTGCTAGTTTGCAGAGTTATCCAACTTCCATACCCATATGACTTTGCGCTCTCTCCGCCCGGCCGGCACTCGCACTCGCGCAATTCCTTATGGGTATGGTTTCTCCCTTGTGTCATGCCCTAATTACTTCTTTGAGGTGATGGGTTGGGCAGTCATAACTGGAATGACGAATAGCCTCGCTGGTGCGTTTGATTTTATTCTATGCGAGGGCGAATGAGGAGCTCACTTGTCGTAAAGCGTATTTATTCCTCGGCTTTTCGGCCTATATCATGACGGTTTGGGCTATCAAGAAGCACAAGAACTATAGGAAAGAGTTCGCAAAAGACTACCCAAGAAGGAAGGCCATATGGCCCTTCATTTTGTAATTTGGCAGTGCGGGTGTAGTTGTTACCCGTGAATGTCTGGGCTGGCGTAGTTCCGGAGTTTGTTCAATGGAAATGTGTGTAATCGAACCCGCTACCGCCGGCCGTGCCTCTACGCTATGACATCGTAACTATATGTAACATAACAGCATCGTGAACCAAAACCATAAGTGCTTCTGGCAGGACCCCAGTAGCAATGTTCATAGTTGCCACCTACCTTCTCGGGGTTCTCTGGACCTGTTACACGTGACCAGTACGAAGGGTTTGCAACAGGGTAGAATTATTGTAGGGTTCGCAAGCTTATGATTGCTTTGAAGGCGGTTCTGTGGGTGGTACACCCCACTCTGGCAATCCCTCTGGCCGCTGGATTCGCTTGGGCTCCCAATTTTCTTCTGCAGCAGCGCTGAGACGCTATGAACTCGCACTTGAGAAAGGTGTCATCTTCGGCATGTGGAAGGCAGACTCACGAAATACTCTTCCCGAATATCGAATTTCTTTCGGTTCCTGTCCAGCCTTAATTCCTGCTCCTTAGAGACCTGGGTGATCATAAATTGGATTGCCCTAGACGTTGTGCGCAATACGTACATGCTTAACCTTCTGGTCATGCAAGTCGTATCTCGTTTGGGTGAACGTTGTAAGACCATACGATGCAGCGACCATCAGCAACACAAAAGGAACGCCGAATAACGCTGGATTCTTCTTCACGGCCCTGTTGATCCCAGAGAAACTTAGCGGGCGAGACGTGAACACAGGCATACTGTCAGTAGTGGTCCAAACTGTGCTTGAGCGATGTGTTTGTCGACCGAAGTTCGGATATAGCCGGACGTGTCGGACGAAGTGATCGCGATTGACTCAATTACTTTATGTGGGTGGGGGTGTGATTATTATCTGCATCTTCTTCTCTGCTGACCTTTACTGATCGCAAGTAGTACGACTGACATAGACGCAGTTCCTTTCCTAACCGTTTGGTACCATGAGCGGTGCGTCCATTATTTCCATTTCCTCATATGACAAGGCGAGTCGCTAAACCTGACTGCAGTCACGGTCGTCTTAGGGTCCCAATGGGGGGATGAAGGCAAAGGAAAGCTGGTCGATATACTGTCTGCCGAAGTGGATGTCTGTGCAAGATGTGCAGGTGGAAATAATGCTGGGCATACAATCATTGTCCCAATGGGACCAGAAAAGATACCAACAACGTTTGCTTTCCATTTGCTTCCTAGCGGTACGCGTTCTCCTTCACCCTTTATTGCTGGATGCCTAATAGGCGCTCTTAACAAAGGGTTGATCAATCCTTCATGTACCGGCCTCATTGGCTCTGGCGTAGTCATTCATATACCCTCATTTTTTGCGGAATTGGATGCACTGCAATCGCAAGGTAGGCAATCATGCTACTGGCCGGAATTCGCTTAATCTTCTGTAAATATCCACAGGCCTCGATTGTACGGGACGCTTGTTCATCTCAGATCGTGCTCAGCTGGTGTTCGACTTCCATCAAATTGTGGATGGACTCAAGGAGGTTGAGCTTGGGGGCTCTAGGTTTGTATTTCGACATACCTTTTCGCTGGTACATGACGCCTGATATACATCAGCATCGGCACAACTAAGAAGGGTATTGGCCCAGCCTACTCAGGTAAAGCCTCCCGTTCCGGTCTGCGCGTCCACCACCTCTTCGAACCCGACACCTTTGCCCAAAAATTCCGTCGCATTGTAGAAGGTCGATTCAAGCGCTACGGAAATTTCGAATACGATACCGAAGGAGAAATCGAGCGCTACAAAGTCATCGCGGAACGGTTGCAACCATACGTCATCGACAGTGTCACATACATCCACAAGGCCATTGCCTCGGGAAAGCGAGTCCTTGTAGAGGGCGCGAACGCGTTGATGCTCGATTTGGATTTTGGTACATATCCATATGTGACTTCGTCTTCGACTGCTATTGGTGGTGTATGCACTGGTCTCGGGATCCCACCCAAGATGATTGGGAAGACGATTGGTGTTGTGAAAGCATACACGACGCGTGTAGGCGGTGGACCTTTCCCGTCAGAGCAATTAAATGTACGTTTGTTAAATTGACTTTTTGTTGCTTTGATGATTTACATGAATCGTGCATTAGGATGTTGGTGTACACCTACAAGAGGTTGGACGGGAGTATGGAACGACCACTGGAAGAAGGCGCCGCTGCGGATGGCTGGACCTCGTTGTGCTCAAACACTCTTGCTTGATTAACGGTTACGATGCCTTCAATCTCACCAAGCTCGACGTTCTCGACGGCTTGACAGAGATCAAGGTTGCGGTGGCCTACAAGATAGATGGTAAGGTATTAGAGGGCTTCCCAGGTTAGTCGCTTTACAGAATTTTATCCTTTCGTATGACTAATGCATGCATGTAGCTGACCTTGAGCTCCTCGGGCGCGTCGAGGTTGAGTATGTTACCCTACCTGGGTGGAAGACTTCCATTGCGGACGTCAGGTCCTATGAACAATTGCCAGAGAATTGTCAGAAATATGTCAAATTCATAGAATCTCATCTCGGGATTCCGGTAGAGTGGATTGGAGTCGGTCCCGGTCGGGAAAGTATGCTCTCAAGGAAACTCGGGGACTAGATGGATAAATATATGTCATTTAAATGAACGTATTTTTATACGTAATTGCAATCGCATTTGGACTCTGTTTTATGTGAAATGTTTGTGGTGGTTTAGCTTTCCCTGGTCAGGGGTTCTTAGTTCAATGCCTCATTGGTTGTACTACACCAAGTCTACTTGTCATCAAGTAGCTTGATTTATGGAGGGCCGGAGATCATGGACTATGGTTTTGGAATATGGATCATCCCGTAAATCGTGTACGGTCAAAAATGCATTTCTATCATACACTTTTTTCTAGTATAGGACTTTGCTCAAGCGTTGCACCTCATTTAGCAGAATATCGCCCTGCTTCACGACTTGCTCGTACTGCGCGCTCTTCAGTGATGGTCGTGTGGTTTCTACGATGCCATTAACTTTGTCTATTGAACAGTGGAGCCTGCCGTTAGCGATGAATCGCGAAAGTTCACTGTAATGGTCATCAGCACACTGGGGAACGGGGAACGGGTAACGTTACTGAAAACATACTTGTCAATGTACTCGACGGTAACGCCGAAAGCAGCAGCCAGACTGTCGAGAGTGAGACTACGGTATGATTCGAGGAGCTGTATATACGCTGATATACGCATCTCCCGTACGTAGTAGCGAGTGTGAGGGGAGAGGATGCGGGACGGGAGCAGGTGTGTTTGTTCCAGTGTGGCTAAGTCCATCGTCAGTTGGAACATTCGTCAAGAAAAAAAAATAACATACCGAGGGCGGAGAAAAACTTGTCATAGCGACAGTTGTAGAGACTCTTTATGAGCTCACCAAGGACCGGAATATCTGGCAGGACTTGGTTGACCTCAGGAGCGCCAATGACCTTTTTCTTGAGATCAACACGCTTGAGGGTGAGAGCATTGGAGATGACGGTGAGAGTAACAAAGTCGTGATACGAAATCAACTCAGTTGCAGTAAATGTGGACAAGGCATCGAGCAGAAGTTCACCACCTCGTTTGAATTGTCGGATGGAGAGTAGACGGAGACCATTGTAGACTTTAAGACGATTTCGGCGGTCCCAGTCGCCTCCTTCCTCGATGAGGACGTCTGCCTTTGTGACGTAGGTATTAATGAGGTCGTGGTCGCCAAAGAAGAAGCCGATGCGGACAAGCGTGAGCACAATGTCTATTCGAGAACCTAAACCAGGCGTCTTTTCCAACGCCAATTTCTGTGCTTCCACTGCCCGATCCTGTGAACGTCAGACAGTGACTTTGCCCAGACGAAGGACCTACCTTGTCCCCGATTCTCGTAAGGTAGTTTGCGCGAGCCTTGAGCGCGTCGGAAATTTCAGACTCGCCCTCGGTCTTTTCGGCTTCTGCGAGCCGCTCATCCAGGATCTTAAGTTCATCTTCATTTGCTGTATCCAGGGATTCAAGAAGGCTCTTATCAAGAGGAAGGGCAGATGATGTTGAAGTTATTGAACGATAGTACGGTGCCATTTCTGAGCCAGGATTTGAATACGTATACATAGATTAATTATTGTTGGGGAGACATACGGTCAGCACGGATACCATCGAGGAGATTTGTGCGGGCATCGTTGTGCTTGTCAGCGAACGCTGAATTGGATAGGACGAATAAATGCTGGGGGAGGGCGAGGTTTGGGATTGGGAGGACGATGTCGTCGGCCATGGTTAAAGCGTTGAATATTGGATATCACATTAACATCACATACATGACGCGTCTCCTTTCCCACGCATTCCCAAAATCAGACTATCGTGGGAATAATATGATGACTGCTTCCTCACGTGCGACCTCCTCTTGAACATCGACGACAATGGCCAAGAAAAAGAACAAGCAGGTATGTTTTCGGCCAGCTTTATACAGGCACTCTACTGACTTACCTAGTTGCTCCGACCATGGTGCTGGTACTGCGAGCGCGAATTCGAGGACGAAAAGGGTACTTTGCATTTCTCGTCTTTTATGTTCGTAATTGAATCCTGAGTGTTTGCAGTCCTGATGCAGCACCAGAAGGCGAAGCACTTCAAATGCGGCATGTGTCCTCGCCGCCTTAACACTGCGGGTGGTCTTGCTGTTCATATCCAACAGGTGCACAAACTTGAGCCAGAAAAGTGTGTTTTATCTTGTATCATCACTGCTCATACTCACTCCTGCTCAGTCTTCCTCGCATTGAAAATGCCCTTCCAGGTCGTGATGGTTATGAGGTTGAAATCTTCGGTATGGAAGGCATTCCCGCACCCGACGTCGCGGACTACAAACGCCGCAAGGAAATTGAACTTGGCCTTGCTGCCGGGTCCATCTCGCAACCTCAAGCCAAACGCCCAAAAATCGAAAATAGGCTGATGTCGGAGGATGAGCTTAAGGCACAGCTCGAGGCCCATAAAGCTTTGATGGGCTTGAATAATTCTGAGCAGTCAACGTCAACTCCAGACACACCTTCGGGCTCAGCTTCGGGCGCAGTGGTTTATGGTGCTCCCACACAGAGTTATGGTGCTCCACCTGTCCCTGTTTCCGTTCCTCCCCCGCCTGGTTCGTTCCCTCCTGGTCCCTCGCCGCCACCTCCTGGTATGCCCGGTATGCCCCCGCCATTCCCACCGTTCGCTCCAGGCCTGCCTCCGGGGTAAGTCCACTAATTATATACCGCATCCTGTTTACGACGACAAACCTCTAACCGACACATCATTCAACCCTAACCAGCCCGCCGCCTCCTGGATTCCCGTTCCCGCCGCCAGGCTTTCCACCCGGCGGCCCTCCACCTTTCCCACCAGGTGCGAGACCTCCTTTCCTTCCTCCAGGCTTCCTTCCTCCAGGAGCTACACCTCCTGGATTCTCCCCGCCTCCGGTCGCGCCTGGTGTCCCCGGTGCGTCTCCACCGCCTCCCCCACCTAACTTTGTGCCCGCATCGTCAGCATCTACCACGTATCAACAACCACCACCTCCTACCTTCGTATCACCTTCCGGTCCTGGTGCCACTGGCATGGCTGCTGGACACGTGTCCCCATCAAGGACTATTGCTACACAAGGACAAGGGGATGCTGAGGTTCAATCAAAACCTCCTCAGTTAACTCTACCCAATCCTGCATTCGCACAGACGTTACCCGAGGTTAAGAAGCCGACCAAGTTAAAATGGACCGATCCCAATTTTTCCCCTGTGCGTGCTGTACTTCTTAGATCGTTCGTGGTTGATGTTTACCGAAATTCGATATGTATAGGAGGAGCATAGGGCGATACATCCCAAGTATTATTCCGCCAAGTCAAACCTGACTGACACAGTTCCCGCTCCTGCCCCTGTGCCTAGTCCTGACGAGCCGCGTGGCAAAAAGCGCGCGAGAGCAGAAGATTTTCTATAGACACGATGACAATGCTTTGTTCGTACATACCTCCTCTATTTACGTGGTATTGTTTCTCATACCCCGTTCTATGGTTGCCGCAGATAGATTGGCGGAAGGAAAACAGATGGTGTTGGGCTTAACCAGTCCGTCCCCCTATTCTATCATTTGCATTGTTGAACTGTCCAGAGTGCTCACATTGTCCTTTTGTGCATCTGCTTGGTGTCGTGGGTGGGCAATGGTAGGCAGCTCCTTCCCTCATTTCTGTTCCGTCATCATTCCTGGGCCTGTTAATTCTTTCTTTGTGTGCACGGTTAGTTGTCTTTGTTATTTTCTTTGTGTGTAGGACGAAGGTTGGTGCTCGTTAACATGAAACTCCCATTAATGCTGTGATTGTTCAACAATTTGAGGATCATTCAGTTGTACAATCTCTGAGACTATGGTAAGTTGTTTATCCAACAGGAAATAGCCTGAAGATTGAAGCCAATAATGGTCTGAAAACAGTAACATCCCCAAAAGAAAACCCAATGAAAAGGTCATGCTCATCGATGTTAAATGTTCACTAGTTCGTAGGATGAGGGCTGAGAAGCCAATGCAACAGCTGTGATTCAGATTGATGTTTATATTGAAACATCAGTATAATCTATGTACCAACGAAGCAACATCCCTGATTCTGGGTCAGAGCATATTTACATCTTTTTCAACTGAACATAAGCGCCATAAGAATATATAGGAACTTATAACACATTCACAAGTACATTCCACCCTCCCCAATTTCTGATCGACGGGAAGCTGATGTAGAATTTGGAGATGTCGGGGGGCCACCCTTAAGTTGCCAATGCTGTTTTGTAGGTTCGCCAATCACGCGGAACAGTAGCTGTTGAGCTTGCTCCATAACCGTTGCAGGCCACTCCGTCACATCCTGAGTGAGGTGGGTAAAATTGCTAGGCTCAATAGTGCGAGGTGCAGGTTTCAGGATATTGGGAGTTGGAAGGAGGATGAGTGTTCCCGGCACGCTAGAGATGCTGAGGAGAGAGAGAAGAGCCGCAGAGGTAGTATTGACGAGATTCGGAGGAGCAAATGGTTGAGCCTCGTTGTTCTGTAGTGTGTAAGAAAGAGATAAGATATGATTGCGGGGGGATGACATACAGAATCAAAGGTGCCAGTCGACAGGAAGCGAATAGGCGCGTCGAGTGCTGGGACAGAACTGGATATATACGATGGCACTGCGTACTCATCTAGTAGAGCTACACTGGAGGGATTGTGAGCATAAGTTAGGAATATAGCACAACCGGACAGCACCTTGTTGGCTTGAGAGTGTCAATAATGGCTTGCGCGTACGGAGACATTGCCCACACTGGCAGCCGTGAAAGTGCCTCTGAGATGATAATAGTTGCCTTTGACCATGATGGATTGAACGCAAGTCCAACTTGAACACCATTCGCAGTTACAGCGCCGGTCTGCTCTCCAAGATCTGCGCCGCGTGCCCAGAACGCGCCAGGGTCGGCTGTGGCAACGATGAGGCTGCGTTGTGCTGGGAGGTTGCCAACAAGTTTGACAGTGAGCTCTGGGGTACTGTCAGGGTGATTTAGAGGGTTGAACTCGTCTTCGTCGTCGGACTCGATGGCATGGCGTGGAGGGTTGTTGTCGGTGTTGTGGATGTCCATGGCCAAGTTCCTGATTAGGAAGATCGCTAATCTCTACCAACAACACCCACCATGGCACGTACTTGTTTTCATTGAAGATCTTCAGAAGACATACTGACAAGTTTCTACAGAGCGACAACGCAGGTTTGTGTTGTCATATGGATGTGTATGTACAAAACTGATGGATATACGCAGAGTACAAAGAGGCTTTTGCCCTGTTCGACAAGCGCGGAACTGGCGCTGTACCCCGTGAAGTTCTGGGCGATCTACTCCGTGCGTTGGGCCAGAATCCAACACAGGCTGAGGTATCTGATATTGTCGCATCTGCTCCTCGCGATGGTACGCACATGTACTTATCCCAATGTAGCCTTGACTAACAACCTGTGGCATAGTTGACTACAAAACCTTCCTCAACATTCTCAATCGCCCTGATGGATTCAAGCCTGCAGGCACGCCCGGTAAGTTGATCATATATCTGCATGTTCCATCTTCTAATGGTGCGTTTCAGAGGAATTCATTCGCGGTTTCCAGGTCTTTGACAAAGAGGGTAATGGCTTCATTGGTGCTGGCGAACTCCGATATGTCCTGACCCAACTGGGCGAGAAAATGACGGATGAAGAGGTCGATGAGCTACTCAAAGGTGTTCAAATTGGCGCGTACGCATCCATTTCCTCTCAAGTTTTTCATGGCGCTCATCCTCTCTAGGGACGGCAATATCAACTACGAATCGTTCGTCCGCACCATCCTCAGCCAGTGATCATCTATTTCCTCATACCCATAATCTGTATACACCCACTGACATTAATAATTATTACATGTAACAAAAAAAATTACTCTTCATCTGACTCCGTCTTGTAATCGTCGTCATCATTTTCTCCGCCTGTGCTACGCTCAACAGAGTTTCGCGGACTCCCCAACATCTCAACAACAATCTGTCCACCACCTTTGAGCACTGACAATTCCCCAAGCTGAACTCCGCTCTTCCAAGGTATCTCGGATCTCGGATATGCCGTTGCCAATTGGAATCCCCACCACTCGACCGCACCGCCACAAACACCAATCTGGATCTCAATAGCCTTTTCACCAAGTTCAACACCCTCTGGCGGTGTCGCAGGATCGGTTTGTGGTCCAAATTGAGATGGAATCAATTGCGAGTCCACGAACGCGTAAAGTGCGGTAAGGCTCGTTGTTGGGGAAAAACTCTGTACGAGGCGCGTTCCCGTCGCCAGTCTAATTGCAATACGCATATTTCCACCAGCAGCGGCTGTTGGCCCTACGATGGCCTTCCTTGTCCAACGACGCCAGTTCATCCTGACCTCCTCCTTTCTCTTCGCCTGTGCCGCTTCCTCTTCCCGTTTCAAAGCCACTAATTTAGCCTCTTCCTCAGCTTTACGTCGGGCTTCTACCTCAACTCGTTCGGCAGCAATCTTAGCCTCGATACGCTCCTTGTCGCGTCTGGCAGCTTCTTGGAACGCACGGTCTTGCTCCTCGCGAAGCTGACGATCACGCTCGCGTTCGCGTTTTTGGGCGCGTAGACTTTCGAGGAAGGGGTTCACGCGGGGGAATAGTTGCCGGTCTAGGTGATCAATGATCGCTTGTGCCGACGTTGGCCCTGTTCCCGAAGGGTATGGTTTACCCTGATGTCGTGATAAGACAGTCAGGACGGGTTGTTGGGAAGAGCTGGAGGAACGCGAGCTGGAGGAAGATGTTGGCGTGCGTCGAGGCTGGAGGGCTACGAAAGCGATGAAAGGGTATGTTGTGGCCTGGAGTTTTTCAGAGGCTGGATGGCGAGTGAGCGAGAGTTTCAATAATAAATTGGGGCAGAGATGTACCATTCCAAGCCTCGATATCTCGCACGTCCCCACCCCAGACCAGGATATTGTTGTTATATAGTGCTTTCACAAAGTCCGAATTGGTCAATGTTGCTCTGAATATAGTATTAGCAAGAGGATCCTCCCAGGAATTGCTTCACGCACCTCTTGAATTCGGCTGTATCATCGTGTTCCTCAGTGAGGAGAATGACGCAGCCAACCTTGAACTCCTGCTGACAAGTCCTTAAAAATTCTTCATAACTCGAGATGACAAAGTCAGGTAACAGCTTCCTTCCGTCCGCCAGCGCGTCACCCGACTGCGCATTGTTACGGGCTGTTAACCGCGAGGGTCCAGCTTCCACACCACTAGTCGACGTGGACCCACGTGGCGCATTCAGACGGCCAATGCACACTGCACCGAGTTCCTCCTCCAGTTCCCTGAGCCATCTATCTGGTCCACCACGATGTGTTGGACGGCGTAAGGGGCGGTAAAAGTTAAGGGTAGAGAAACGGAGCTGGGGAACGGGAATGCGGAGGATACCAAAGATGAAACGGAAGATACTAGAAAGAATATGAAGAGGAAATGTAAGGAGAGAGAGAAGTGGTCTTGCGAGGGTGTATAATGTTGATATATTGCCAGAATTCTGGTGTCGTCTTGGTGGTTAGTCCGAATATCTTCCAAAGCAAGTATCTACGTACCCATTGAGAGACTGTGCCGCGGTTCTGGCCTTGATCCTGGGCGCTGTCGTCGACGTCAAACTGCTCCATTACGGGTTTTGGAGGTGCTGGAGGTACATTGGCTGCCCCACCACCAAAGATTAGCTCGGCTGCACGCTAGGACTATGTGAGCCAAGTATAATTGGAATTTGGACAGTTCTTACTTCGACATTCCAGTCGACGCTCTCTAGGACGCTGGTCGAGACTTCGTCGCTGCCGCCGTTGGTGAGCTCACGAAGTTGGTCGAGCGCTTGACGCTGGCTGTCGCTCAGGCTGCTCATGACAGTGGTTGGAGAGGAATACGGGTACTTAAGTAATAGTCACGCAGTGTCACAAGAGGAAATAACAGATTTTTCGTCTAAGGAATGGTAGGAATCACATTACAACCGTCACTCAAATACGAACAAGAATAGCCATATAAATAATCTGCAAAATAGCTTCGAAAAAAAGGAAGGTGATCCTCCTTCTCCGCTGCGCAGGGGTCACAGTTGT
>QFDT01003401.1:0-13869 GCA_003315915.1 Macrolepiota dolichaula | reverse complement strand
TTGATAATATACGGCGTATTTACAGCGGAAGTACAGTCCCGAATCAACCGGCAGGCGCTTTTTGGGCAGTGCTAAACAGACTATTAATTATCGGACAAGTCATCGTACTGGTCCTTTCCGAGTTTGGATTCCCTGCCAAGTTCTTCGATAGGTTCTTCCCCGTCCTTGGAAAGAACTTTGGTTTGGGCGCGTTGGGTGTTATCCAGATGCTGTGAGTTCCAAAACTTCTCTTTGCTGATCCGAGTTGACGAGATGTCCTGGTGTTCAGCCTTGGAGCAGCCATTCTCTCCCACCACGTCGACACCTTCACTCTCGTCTCTGCTTTCTTCCTCTTCTCCATCGGATGTCTCAACGTTCTCCTCGGCCTCATCTTCCGTGAAGGCGCCAAATCCAAACGATCCATCACATCCTGGCGGGACCAAGCCAAAAACGTCCTCCCCACACCAGTCCAACAAGGCCTAGGTGCCGCAAAAACTGTATCATCCCACCTCGGTCTCTGGACAAACGGAAACGAGATGGACGAGAAGAAGAAACTTGGCCACATTTTTGGTGATTCGTTGTCAAACAAGCCTAGTGTTGGGAGTAATAATGGTCCTCAAAGTGGAGGTTTGAAGCGTGATTTCAGTGGAATGGGGTTTGGTAGACAGGGAGAGAAGGCTGCTGGGTTGAGGGGGTTTTTGATTGCGAAGCCTGTTGAGAGTTTGCCGAGGTATGCACCGGCGATGGGTGCTAGGACGACACCGACGGGGGAGAGCGATGGGACGACGGTGGTATAAAGTCTGGACTCTATTGAGGCGTATCGCCTTTTCTGATGACATGGAAGACACGATCACATTATGCTCATTCATCCTTGGACTATCTAGTCGCATTTGCATTGTTCAACTTGTACTTGTACACCTGCTGTCTGAGACGGGTCAAATTAGCGTGGGAATAATATATATCGATGACACCTCGTCTATATATGTGGGTCATCCTCCCAACCCCCCCACACCACCACCCATGTTCAAAAAACCCATCAGCCAACTCAAAACATCAGCGCCCATACGCGCCTCCGATAGACGCAAACTCAAACAACGTGTCATATCCACCTTTTCCGCTTCTGCAGAGGACGGCGATCTTCTCGTCCCAGACGGAATCCTCACAGCCAAGTTTCTTACATACGCAAAGGAACCTGGCGTACGTCCTCCTTTTCTCCCCCAGACACACGCTATCGAAATCTCAGAACTGGGGTTCGTGTAGAATGTGTATCTAGAACCGACGAATGGGAATCCGCTTTGGTTTACGATTGGGAAAGGGTCTGAAGACCTCATACCATCCGTCTATACTCTTTGGAAACTCAACAAGTCTTCGAATTTACTACCGTCTGTTCTCACACCCGCCGCGGTGATACCGATCCTTGTTGGTGGCGCGGATCTTATGATCCCAGGAGGTCAGTCATACATCTCCACATCTCCCTACACGCAACCAAAAAGAGACGCGCATCGACTGACATGAATCAAGCTAGTTATCACACACATACCAGGAACACTCGCACAAAACCAACTCGTAGCGATTCACCATCTCTCAAGCACGAAGAATGCTGATGGGAGTGTAACTCGCGTTGTTTCTCCGCCGCTTGCAGTGGGGAGGATGGCGGTATCGAGTGAGGATTTGAAAGTGAAGGGTAAGGCGGATGAGAAGGGTAAGGCGGTGTTGGTTTTGCATACGTGGAAGGATTATTTGTGGGAGATGGGGTTGAAGGGGGATGTTCCTCCTGATGTTCCTTTGGTTTTGGGTGCTGCGAGTCAGGCTGGGGAAGGTGATAGAGGTGAAGATGTCGAACAGGGAGAGAGTGGGGGTGGAACTCAAAAAGACGGGCCAGCGAATGAAGACGTAGAAACGACACCGAAAATCGCGTATACGCCCCAAGAGATAACTGATCTCCTCACGAAATCTCTCATTCATACTATCGTGACCCAGTTATCCACGCTAAGTCACGCGTCTTTCCCGATACCCGCATCCCAACTGTACACGACGTATATTCTTCCATCACGTCCGGCATATCCAACCTCTGTACTCTTACCCTCTGCGGCTTCTTCTCAAGCAGGAGATGCTATAGATGCAGAAGACGTTCACATTGACCCATCCGAAATCACGATCAAAGCTTCCACACATAAATCGCTCACCACCTTTCTCAAAGCTGCCGAAAAATCATCTCTAATCTCACTCAAAACCGCCAAACAAAAGTCTGGCAGCGGGGATGTATTGGTAACGGGTGTGAACGCACAACACGCCGACGTGGACGTGTACGCTCATGGGAAGCAGTTCGTTACTGTTGCTGAGATTGAGGCCAAGAAAGCAAAGAGGGCAGCGAGGGAGGAAAGGGAGGAGGAAGAACGGGAGAGGAGTGCAAGGGAGGTTGATGTAAGGCAGGTGTGGAAGCCACATTTGCGGAGTGTGGCGATATTCGAGGATATGGGTGCTAGGTAAGCTCTGCATTTCCTGAGTGCTCGGTGTCTTTTTCTCTCTGACTTGTGGGTGTAGCGTATCGGACGTTTACACACTCAACGACATCCGAACTCTTCTGAACAACTACTTTACCTCGAAGCAGCTCGTCAATAAACGAGATCAGGCGTATATCAACCTCAATACCCCCCTTTCCGCTTGTTTGTCTTCCAAGGCTCCTAGCGAACAGAAGAAGAGCGGAAAAGGTGGAAAGGCCACTGCAGCTGACCAGGGTGCTATCGTGGAAGATCAACCCTTGGAGTTTGTGAAAAGAGAGGAGATGATGAAGAAGGTTGTGGAGCAGATGCAGAGCTGGTATGAGGTCAAGGTTGAGGGTAAAGATACTGTCACTAGGTACGTCCCCTCACACTCCACTCTCATTCGCCCCGCGGCCCCATATAAGCTTCCCCGCCAACTGACGTATGTGCTTCATTTACGCAGCAAGGGAGAGATAAAGCCGATCCAAGTGGAGGTAAAGTACAAACAGGGCGGCAGGAGAGGGACGACTGCGATTACCGGATTTGAACCGTTCTTGGTTATCGATGCTGACGATATGGCCGAGGATCTGAGAAAGATTTGTGCTGGCTCCTCTTCCGGTCAGTTCGAGTTTTCTACTTTTGTCACTTTTTGAACCACGGCTGATTGCGGTTTCTGTCATGGCGGTTTCCTGGATCCGATTGTTTCAAAACTTGATAAAATCTGATATATATGTGCATATGATGTGTTTGCTTTGCTGTTGGGCGTTCTGACCGGCTGTTCCTGTTGGACACCGGGGGTGATTCTGCGGTTCGGGATTTAACATATTTTTGGCGTGGTTGGTTCCTGGATCCGACGTGGACATTGTGATACTATGCTTTCTCCGGTTGGGACCCTGGGTGTTCTTCTCCATGCCCGGTTTCTCTCTATCTTTGGGGTTTTTTTGCCCGGTCTCGGACCTTGACGGCGCTTCGTACCGTATTGTCCGCCTACGCGCCTACATCGATACATATCTGCTCTATCGACATGCATCTCGGGCACGGGAATCGATATCGATGTAGTTTCTCCGTATCAAGTGCCGGGTACGCATCAGCAGAGAATGAGGGTGAGTGTACATGGGAAACAGAGTAAAACTATTGTGGAATACTTGATGAAGAGAGGGATCCCGAAGAAGTGGATTGAGGTTAGTGAGCTTGTGGCTAAGAAATAGTGTCACCCGAACGTGTGGAAAGAATGTAATTGAAGCCTGGAAAGGGGTCTATATTAGGTATGGTTTGGAGTGTAGGATTGAGTCAAAAGCTGGTGTGTTTGGTATTTGGTGGAGTTTGCTAGAATAGCCTACTGCTGTGATTTTACGAGTTTGGATGACGTTCTGAATGATGGAAATTTTACGCACGGTGGAAATGGCAAGACTATGTGTGGGTATTCTAGGGGCTTCTGTTTGTTTGAACACCCACTGCCATAATCTGATGTTAAAATTCCCTGTTCAGCTATTGATTCTCAAGAATGATTGAACTGCGGACATAAGTTGAGTGATAGGAGATATGAAAGGAGACAAGTGATGGAGGAAAAGAGGGAGTTTGACCGTTAATGACCAAGTGAGTGCAAGTGAGGCACATGGGGAGTGATGGCAATATAGATTCGGGATGAAGCGGGCGGGGGTGTGTGTGTGCCGGAGAATTGGCGGAGGAGAGAAGAGAATAGAATTGGATGATACACGCCTGGTCCACGCCGTCCTAGCACACATTCTGGCGTGGCATGTCATCCAACTCAACCACATCATCCCATCATCATGCGGTCCTCTGCCCCGACTCTAATCCCCTGTGTAAATATAAAGAGCTACTCTTGTTCCCTTGTTCCCTTTCTCTTCTCCCCTCCTTTGTTCCCTCCTTCTCTCTTGCTATTTGGTTATTCCGACGGCAGTGCAGGTGTGTAACCCTCGGCTCTCTTTGTTACCCGACCCGAGTTTTGACTTGTTCCCTCCAGTATAGTATCCCGTCATCAACCTTGACTACATAACAATTCAACCTGTGGTACACTAGCCCTACTCGCTTCAACAACAATCCCCCACCCCCTCTCCTCACCCATATCCAAACCAACCTGGCTCAGCCCCCATCATTCATCACAGATTCACCACTACAACACCACCCATCTTCATCATCGACATCAACATCGTTACACCCATAGAGAACTTGCAACATGGCACCAATCAGCAATACATGGCCAGACGTTCAACTCTCACTCGAGCTCCTTCCGGCAGAATTCGCGGACAGAGTGACGTCGCTCGTGGAGTGGCTCACGCCACACTTTGCAAACATCGAAACGTATGCGAGGAGCTTGCATCCACGGAAGCGGAGCTGCAGAATCGTCAAGGATAATTATACGTGGGGGCAATCGTTTGTCGTTTTCGAGATTGTGTTTGAAGGTTCCGGAGAGGAGATTCTTGACGCATGTGACAATGACAGCAGCCGAGAAGAGGAAGAGGAGGAAGAATCCTGGATCATCCGGTTCGGTATGCGACCCATGGATGCCTACTTCAACACCGCGGCGCAGCTCGAACGTAAGATCCTCAACGAGGTAGCGGCCCTCCATCTCGTTCGCACGCGTACTGCGATCCCTGTCCCACAAGTCATCGCATTCCATCCTGTTGCTGGTGACAGTGACCCTTCCGAACATCAACAACCACATGACGCTCATCCACTTGGTCCCGCCTTCCCCGCGTTCGTGTTGATGACTGCCATTCGTGGGATTACCATCGAAGACTGTGGCATCGCGATACACGAATTAGGTCATGCCGATCCTAATTCGGATCCCCTCCAAGGTAACGAGGCGAAACGACCCATATTGAAACAATATCTCAGGGATATTGCCGATATGCATGTCCAGTTGAGCAAGATTACTTTTGACAAGATTGGGGGGTTTGTGATGGATAAGGAAGGGAATGTGACGGTGGGACCTGGTGCTGATTTTGGGTTGGGTCCGTTTGAGAGCGCAAAGGAGTATTTTGGGATTCAGGCAGAGGCTTATGAAAGGTTGGCGGAGGCTGCTAGTGATGCGGATGAGGAGGAGAATGGGGGTGGTGGGGAGGATGGGGAGAAGTCGGCAGAGTCGCTGAAGAGAAGGTTTGTGGCTTCGTTGTGGCGTACGGCGATGATGCCGTTAGTTGATGAACGTGATGCGGGCGGGCCTTTCCCGATGCGTCATGGGGATTTGCATAGTGAGAACATCCTCGTTGACGAGACGGGTCATATTGTTGGTGTTCTGGACTGGGATTGTGCTGCTACCGTACCCTGGGAGGCGTTTGCCGTTCCGACCTTTGAGGTTTCGGGTCATTTTGGAGAGACGAAGAACGAGCCAAAGCAGTTGTCTGTTGCCACTCCTATCACTGCGAAGCAAGAGAAGCAGGAATTGGCCTCGAGTCCAAGCGGAGATGAAAGCCAGGAGGTCATAGACGATGACTCGAGTAGTGGTAGTGAGTCGTGTTCATCAGAGGTAGCTGGCCAGCCTCGACGAGGTCACAAACGCAACCTTTCAAGACCACAAGTACACGAGGAATTTAACAAGGCTTTGGTCGAGATCGAACTTCAGTCGTCTGCGTCAACTACGGCAGATTCAGACTCGCAGACACCTTCTCCCTCGTTGGCGCCCATTCCTTTGGTCAATGCCGAGACTACTACAGAGTTACTTCAGCCACCTCCGGTGACGGCTTCTGGTCGTTCCCTCGCTGCGTTGCACGATTCGGATGCTGGGTATGTTGGAGCGTATCTTGCGTATTGGATGTATTCGCTCGCTTGTGATTATGAAGAGACTGGGAGGGCTTTACATCGCATGCTTGTTGCTCGTGGCTTGCAGAATGGTGGAAGTAAGAAGGATGAGAGTGAGAGTAGTGAGGGAGACAAGGTTGCAGAGTGGGTGATGGAAGGCGATATGGAGGAGGCGTTTAGGAAGTTTGTGAGGCAAGTCCGCGGTGAGGCTACTGCTTAAACCAACCCCCATTTTATGATTCGTTTTATTTGGGTAAATGGATTGGCTTGTCCGCGTTTGCTTTCATTCTCGCTCTCTCTCTTCTTCTTTTGCTGCATTCATGGGAGGACTGGGTTTCCTTGGATATATGGATGATATCTCGCTCTCTGTTTTTTCTTGGTTTTGTGGAATCTGAAGCGGCTGGTCGCTCTTTCTTCTCTCCCCTGGTTGGGGGGGAACTTGAAAGGAAAAATTGGACGCCTCTGTATTGTGTAGAATATTTGAAGCAAGGGCTTGTATGTTGTATCATATTATCCCTATGTATGTACCGTTATATGTGTCAATAGATGCTTTGTTACACTCTAGTTCAAGGGTGCGATGAATGGTGTGTTTGTCGGAAAGAGATTATATGTAATGGCTGCCGTTAACCGGTCCGTGTTGGTGCCAGACCTCTTCAACGAGGTTATGATGTTGAGTAGGTTTTTCGTAACACAACCGGCTTGTCGACTTGCTAATCTGATACACATGTTTGTTGTGATACTCATACACCCGAGGAGTCGGGTTTTCCATTGTCCTTGCATCCCCTATTCCCAAGTTCCCCGCCCGCAGTGACATATCAACTCCATTTGAAAGGCTCAGGTAGTACGCTGAAGAATCTAGTGGAACCCACTTACAATATTACGATCCCCCGGTGATGCATTTTCCAGACGAACCCCCTGTGACGTCGCATGTGACCCTGTAACAAACGCGTTGAATTGGGGGGGTACGTGCGAACTCAATAAACAATCAGCAACACGACTTGCTTTCTTTAGGACCACCACGACACCGCTCGCCACTTTTGCGCGTTTGCACCGCATAACCCGTGCTTACCGCCTGGCAACTATATCACGCTCGTTTTTACCGTCCTAGAAGACGCGTCTCGTTTGTGTTCCCCCAATTTTTTTCTTGGGATTTTAGGTATGTTGAATATTTGACTCCCCCTCGCGCGCGCGCACAGCTTGAGAAATGATTTGTTTGTGTGATTGTTAGGCACTGGTATTTCTGTGTTCGTTTAGTGATTAGCAATGCCACCGAAAGCGGTCTCTGGTGGGAAGGGGAGAGCGAGCAATGCGGCTAATGATGCTGCTGCATCTCAGCAGCGGACCGTTCAAACGAGAAGTGCCCGTGCTGGACTTCAGGTATGTCTTGAGTTGTATATCTGACTGATTTTATTGTCTCTGACATCCTTGATAGTTTCCTGTTGGTCGTATTCATCGTTACTTAAAACAGCGGACGCAACACAACGTCCGTATCGGCGCCAAGGCTGCCGTTTACACTTCTGCTATTCTCGAATACCTCACTGCTGAAGTCCTAGAACTAGCTGGTGAGAAATTGTGTTACAAGCAGGATTAGGATGATCAACTAACCCGCCGACTTCGATGTAACCAGGTAACGCGTCAAAGGATCTCCGAGTCAAGCGTATCACTCCTCGGCATCTTCAGCTCGCTATCCGAGGAGACGAGGAACTCGACACTCTCGTGCGCGCCACGATCGCCGGTGGTGGTGTCTTGCCATTCATCCACAAGACTTTGACTACCGGAATCAAAGGCGGCGCTGTTGGCAAGAAACCTGAGGGTGTCTAAACTCCATACATGTCCTTTTGTAAACTCTGGTTGTTTCGTGTTATTGATCTGATTTGCGTATATCTCTATAGTTTCATTCTGTTCAATTAGTCTTTTGATCTGTGTATAGTGTATGATGGCTTGTCTTAGGTCCCTGATTCTATCCTCGTTGTAGTCTCGCCGATTCATGTTCTCAGCCTATCATTATTCCTCTATTCTTTGGGGCGAGGACTCGTCCTCGTCGCATGTATATGATATGTGGGTAGTCAATTGAATTGTTTTATGCATGTTGTTATGTTTGGATTCTAACTAGTGATTTGTAGGTGTGAGTTGACGATCTGGAGGTGGCTGTGGCTGTCTCATAAGATTGTGTTTCCGGTCAGCCACTTCCAGATCCATCTCATTCTCCTCTATCACGCCCAGTCTAATCAGTAAGGTCAAGAACACTTTCTAATCTCTGCTCAGACCAACACACAACAGACTAGCAGTCCCTAATCAACCAACAGTCTATAATCATTCGCTCGCGCAAGTCCATGTCTCCGGAACGCCCATCTCTACGAGGCTCTACCGCCTCGAAACCATATACCCGTTCTCCACCCAGTCCATCTCCAGGCGTGGAAGACACCAAAGAAACTACCCCCGGCGAATACCCACATACCCCTGACATCAACAGATTAGACGGTGAACCAGGATTCCCAACGCGCACCCAATATCAAATCATTGAACGAGGATACATCGAATCGCTCACACCCCGACGTCAAGGCAAAGCCCTCATCTCCCAAGCGCTCTTCGATAGAATCTGGGATGTTCTGCACAGTACTGATAACGTGAAGGAGAACGCACAGTTCAGATTTTGGGTTCGCAAGATGTTCATACTTAGCAAATCGCATGCTGCATCCCTAGGTTCCAACGGCCAGACTGGACAAATGGAACAAGAGGTCTTGTTGCATGATGGTCTTTTGGTTGCTGTTCGTGAACAGATTTATGATTTGTTGTGTTATTGTCATGGGAGTACGAATCATGGTGGGAGGGATAAGACGTGTGCGTTGATTCGGAAGCATTATACTTGGGTGCCCAAGGATCTTGTGGCGCAGTTTATAAAGGCGTGTCCGACGTGTATTATCAAGAAGTGTGGACATTCGGATGCTGGGTTTATATCTCCTCGTGTTGGGGCTTTGACTGGTTCTCCTACGGTACAGGCGGTACAGGCTCATCTTGAGGATGTCGCTATCAAACAAGAGTCCACTTCGCCCATACCCTCGTTCAAGGATTACTTTAATGACGTTGAAGGACCGGATAATATGGGGCAGGAGGCTTTTCCGAATTCGTTACCCAGCACGCCTATTCATACCCCCCATTCTCAGTTTACTTTCAAAGCCGAACATCTCAACACTACGCCCATTGACGAGCTTCACCGCTACAACGACCTTTTGACGAATGATACTCTTCCTGGGTTCCCTATGATGCGCGAAGTCTCTCTTTACAAGGGTCTTCCGGATGGTTGGCAATACCAGAACCCCAACTACAGGAATGCTCACGCTGGATGGACTGAATACCAACGCGTCGCTTCCATAATGCCTTACGATCCTTCGCTTGGTCGGACACGCCCCAGGATTCCCGACGTCGCACCCTTATTCAGGCCAGATTTCGAAGAATATATTAATGTCAAGACGGAAGAGGCGGTATCCGTTCTTGGTGTGCTGAATGGGAATTTGGATTCGACTCATTTCAAGAGGCAGGCTATCTCGCCGGATCTGGACTTTACTACTGGTTTGAACGCTGCTGGAGAAGGAAGTTCTGTGATGCCTATTGATCCGTTTTTATTGTCGTTGTCTGGTTCTATGCGTTCTCCTTCGCTCCCGCATGCTGTTTCGGGTATCAATGCGGTTCCTAGGGGTGATGTTCATATGGCTTCTTCTCAACCCACCTCGCCCGTTGCTTGTCCCGATAATACGGATGGTGGTACTGGAACTGTGGGACCACCGGCGTTGAAGATAGAGTGCTCGGAATCGTTCCGTGGTTTCTTCGATACGCAGGGTGATATGAATGACACGTTGGTGACCCGGGATGATTCCAAAGGCAAGAATCGTCACTGGAAGGGTAGTCAGGTCAAGGACGACGGGGGGAATGAGAGTGGGAATAGTAGTCCAGCTGGGTCAGATATATCTCAGTTGTCGTTGGCCACCAGAGGCATCGATTCCGAATCACCTAGTACCCCGAATACGACTGCGCCTGTTACGCCTGTGGATGAAGTTCCGAAGGAGAAGGCTGAGATTGTGGGTGGGGCTGGGTTGTCTGGAGGGAGGGAGGGTGTGGATTTGATTGCGGTTATTCAAGCTGTTTCGGTTTGTGGGGTTGGAGCTTGAGAGTTGTGTGTAAAGAAGGATCAGGTCGAGGATTTCTGGGCTGTGTGTTACCCTACACCATCTATTGTTTGTTTTATGAGGTACTGTATTTGCGACATGGACTATACTATCACATTCTTTTTGATCCTCGGTTTGACGCCTCGTGTGTGTTGCGTGTGCAAGGGTTAATTGAATAATCATAGCCATTCTATTGGTACAACCCTGAAGATGAGAAACATGTATGCATTTATCCACAGAATAACACAAGGTGAACGTGCTAAGCAGCCAGCTGAGCACGACTGTGGGTATCGAAAGTTAGCAGATACTTTTCATTATTCAACAGAAGGGAGACTCACTCGCGAATCGTTTCATAGAGGAACTGATAGCTACGTAAATTCCCTTTAAGGCGTCGGATGTCTAGGCTGTATGTATCATTAAGGCCCGCGAGGCGGGTAAGTTCCACCGAGAACCGAACTTCGCCTGCTGGATCCCTAGCAGTGTCCCCGGCATAAATGGTTTTAGTTGCTAAAGAGCCCTGTGAATTCCAGCTTCATTAGAACCACGTGCACTCCTTTAACGCCACACAAGAAGACTGACCGGACCGGAACCCGCGGCTGGCAACTGGTTTTCACTACTCGATTGCGAAGGCCGGGTACATCTAAACCTGAACGTACTCTCTGGCTGCACATACACCCCAATCGAATCCAATACACCTCGTACTTTCGTGATAACCTCTTCTGGGGGTCTCGTCGTGATGGTTGTATTGTCAATAGCACCACGGTGGATCCCAATAGCATATCCTGTTGTATGAGTGCTGTCCATCGTGCTGTCTGTTTGGTTACTTTTGATACTGGTGGGAGAGGTGGCTGTTGGGGGGTGTGAAGCGGTTAGGTCGAAAGATGGTCGTTTGAGGATTGAAGATGGGGCGTGAGGTTCAAGGTTGGAGATGCGGAGCTGGAGGGAAGGTTTGAACATGGGGAGCTATGGTGCAGGTGTATGTGTGTGGTGTTTGAGCAAAATAGAATAGAACCTTTCTGGGAGTGCTTGGGTTGGTTTATGAAGACAGTGCAGCTTCCGGAATTTGGAACCTGAGGAAGCCTGGGGGGTTAGACTAAGAGATATTATCCAGGGAACACGGAAATGCGGTGCGCGCGAGTTGGCAGAAGTATCAAAGACAGGGGGGGGAGTGTGATAAGTTTATTGCGAGATGTTCGGATGGTGATGGGTCAAGGTCGGTGTATTGGGCGCTGAGGCTGTTTCTGACGTGATCTCAGGCGTCTTCGTAGATTGGCGCTGGATGATAAGCCTTTAGTTCTAGACCAGGCACAGTACACAGTAGATGTTGTGGAAGTGTCTGTGTCAGAATGGATGAGAACAGTTGCTATGGTTTGTGGTAATTATGAACTCTTGGAGATGAAACTCTTTGGAAACTCTTTGGAAACTCATCACACTTCAGGTGATCCATACTTTATGTGCCCGCCTAGCTCAATCGGATAGAGCGTCAGACTCTTAGAGTCACCCTTGGCGGCACAGAAATCTGAAGGTTGCGAGTTCGACCCTCGCGGTGGGCTAATAGGATATTTTTTTTGTTACCTGATGTTCGCGTCTCAATCTGTCGGTCGTGGAAAGGCGCTTCTAACGCCTGATTTACTCCTGGTATACTGGTGACCGGTAACCGGGAGTTGACCCATCTGATCGCACACCGTCATCTGACTAGAATATAGGCAGAATTCCGGTTACATCATGGGCCCGCAAGAGGAGGTTCAGGGGAACGAGATTGGCAAAACTCAAAGGAGAGGATACTGATTAATGTCTTGCGTTGATTTTTGCGATTTCGTCCCCGAATGATCTCTAGAGATGGGGGAGTAATCTTTGGCTAATGTCTCCCCCTTTACAATGGCGTAATACCATGTCCGATTTCTCCTTATGTACGTCTGCTGGAACTGGTCCAGAAAACGCCATTGCTTTTATGAAGGAAGTTTCTTCTTGGGTATCACACTGAAAGTCATTTATCCTCATTCATGTGACCCTTGCTCATGAATTCGGATTTCGCTGCCATCTGCAGCATTCGAAGGCTCCCATAGAGATCGAGGGGTCAATTAACCATGGGCTGATGCCTTTTCTGTGATCGTGGGTAACGCACGTTTGTCTACCCACCGTTGGTCCCATCCCAGGATCTTCCATGTAAATTTTTCATCTTCTGGCCCAGAAACCTTCTCGCGCTCAATGATGTGGCAAATTTCGAAGTTTTTTTTTTCCCACTACTTCAATCAGAACCGCACTTACATCGAAGAGATCCTGCTCCTTTTTTGGGTCCTTAATCGTGTGGCCCATAGACCTCGTCTTCTTGTGTTCACACACCTACCTGGAGTCACTCGGTATTACCTCTGGTGGGCTGTTGGCCGATGGGTTGGATCCAAGTGTTGGCACTTAGCCAACCTCGTGTTCAGCCAATTGCGGAAAAACCCATGTAAAGTGTGTTCTCACATGACTGGTGAATCTCCGATTGTTCCTGGGGGAAGTTTGATGCTACAATACTGACCCAATTTCTCAATATGTTTGTTGGTTCTGTATGTCAGCTCGAAATCAGCTGTGGCGCAAGCAGACGTTTCCTCGACTGCGTGGTCGGGAACTGCCTGATTTTGTGGCAGCCATGGTGTGAGGTATGCCCTGAGATTCCAGATACTTTAGTCTCAGGTAATTGGGTCTGTTAAATATCATGGGTGTACGTAGATGACAGTGCCTCCGATGCGGCTCTCTGGGATGATTTGTTTGGCTTGGACACAAGTCGTTTATGATTGTATAGCACATTAGCAGCTCTGAGCCTAGGCCCGACTCTGCAATAGAACACAAGATTGATGGTGATAGCGTCCTTGTCATGCGCCTCGTATGGGTTCATCATGTGTTTTGTTGGTATATCAAAAACGGCAGGACCGCATTGTTAGTTGTCGACCCTTGGGTAGGGCCTTGGCGAGCGGATGTTCATTATCCACGAATTTTTATGGTCGTAAATATAAGGACTTATTGGAAGACGATTTCGCTGAGTGTTCCGGGTAAGAAGATATATAGAGATCCAGTATATATGTCAGGTACAATGTTGATAATTGTGAGAATTTTCATTAGTGAAAAGGGATTGACAGTAGGGGCTGAGGGTAATAAGGTTCGTGGGCAATTGGAGCCGGATCGAAGAAAAATGATGGGAAAGGGATCGCCAAGGGAGCCAAGAGGGGGCTAGGGCTAGAAAGCTTTTAATGAAAGTGAGGACTCGATAATAAGTATGAGAGGGGAGAGAGGGGAAGAGAAAATGGGCAATGTGGCTACAGTGGGATTTGTATAATTAGACGGAGGACGTGAAGGATGTCGAGGGTAGATCTAAATGAGGATGATCTGATTTGGAAGGGATCATGTGTTTGGTGGATATTTCCCACGGACAGTGAGGTGTGTTGACTGTTGTTGCTTTTGACTGGCAACACCCACAATGGCTTCGCAGAGTGCCCAGG
>QFDT01003393.1:0-26179 GCA_003315915.1 Macrolepiota dolichaula | reverse complement strand
TCCTGTCTGTCAACAGCAGGAGATATCAGTCTCTGTTCAGTACTCCAGGACAACCAAGTGTTGTCAGCCGAAGGTGATCGTTGAAGTGATCCTTCAGTGTTGACTAGCCTGGCGGCCATCCTCGTGGTGCCCTCTAGGTGAACCATAACATCCTGAGATGACTCTGAGGAGGTTCTGTCCCTCAGGAACTAGGACATGAGTTCCTAGGTCCATAACAAGAACTCTCACATGTTCTTGCTGTGCTTGTTGAGTCAGGAGAGTATGGGCATCACTATCCATTGCAGCCTTGGCTATTCAATGACTTGTCTGATGCTTCTTCTGACTCTTTGGAAGAGATTTCCCTCCATGCCATTGCCTTCTTTTTTTTTTTTTTTTAAAAAAAAATCCAAGTTTATTGTATGATAGACTAGCTACATACAAATGGGTGTGTGATAGCAATCCCAAGTACCAAAACAAAGAAACAGAACCCAAACCCAAGATAAATGACAAACTATGGTGAAGAGTGAGTCAAGTTGAGCGAAGCAACATGTACAAACTTTTGAGTAGGTATGGAAATTGAATGGTAAAAGTGGTAGCAGTTGCAATAACAAAGCAAAAGTGTTACGACCTTCCTAAGTGATCAACTCAGGTTGCAACAAGTGATGAAGACTTGAGGGTGATGAGAGAGAAGAGAAGGGAAATCAACAAGTTGGTAAAGTGTAAGGAATGCAGCAGAGTATCTAGGTGTATATATACTACTGGGGTACTCCTACTGGGGAGTTTATAATGGCGGCTGATTAAGTATGACGTCGTAGCTGAGTAAACAGTGGAGTAATCGCAGGAAGAGAAATAGCAGAAGAGTGACAGGCCCATGACAAGCGGGGAAATAGGAATGGATGGATATTATAGTACACAATAGCCCCAAGGGAGTATAACATTACCCCCTTTTTATGCTCTGTGACCACACAGCTAACCAACAATAAATCGTGCGAGGTCTTTCTTGGTGGGTCCGGTGTAGAACTTGTCATTGATGGTGCTGTGTGCGATGAATAATTTGGCATGATCCGGTCCTCCTGTGAACATGGTGATCTTGATACCTTTCATAGTGCCCCAAGTGTTGGGTTTGTTGATGAGTAGGGTGGCGAGGATGTGGTCGACATATTGTTTGTTGAGTTCTCTGTTGTCAAGGAGCGTAGTAAATGTGCTGGGGAACTCCCATTCCCTAACTTCCTTCAGGCCTACTCATTCCAGTGCTGTCAGGAAAGAGAGCATGTTCTCGACTTCCAGGGCAATGACTGGGATGCGCCTGATTTCTTCTTCACCCTCTTTCGCCTCTTTCTCTTCTCTGTCAGTTTTGCCTGTCCTCCTGGCCTTCCTGCTCTCTAGTGGGTACAGGTCTGTGCCCATGAGGAGTTGTGCTAATTTGACGGCTCCTTCCTCCTTGTCGTTTCCATTGTAGTGTATGAGGACAAGTACTTCGGATAGTATGGAGCATAGGGACAGTAGTTTCCCTCCGATGTCGGCGTCAATGAAGTCCTCTAGGTCGACCTGTATGTCTTCCACATGGTCAATGGCTTGGTTGTGTCTCCTCTGTCCTCGGGTGGCTGCTTGGATTTGTGGTGAGATTGCGGTTAAGACCAGTTGTGTGTCTTTCATTGCAGATTTGGCTGCCATTACTGTCTTCTGTATGTTGGAGATGTCATTGACACATCCTAGCATCTCGTCGATGGACACTCCTTTTCTGTGTTCAGTGATCATCTGGGTGATGGACGACGTGACTTCGTCCATGGTGACGTCTTGGGTGATGGAGTTATGGGCTTGGGGTTCCTCTGTGTTGAGGAGGGAGGTAATGGATTGGCGGTTCTCAGTAGAGGACATGGTTCAAAGAGTGCGGTTGATGATGGGTTTTGGTGATTTCTGCCCCCTTTTTATAGGTTTTCCTTGCTCCGCAAGGGACTCTCTGTAAGACTCTAATGCTTCCTGTGCATTTCCTAACGAGGATGCGGGTATCCATGAGTCATGCTTGTCTCCATACCCCTTCCAGTGTACTAGGTATTGAGTTCCTCTGCCCCTTTTGCATTCTCCACGGATTTCTTCTACTTCATATTCTTCTTCTTCTCCAATTAGTACTGGTGGCAGCGGTGGTGGTGTTTCTTGTGTCATATAGGTCGGTATCCGGTGTGGCGTTAGTAGCAATTCATTGAAGACGTCATGTAAGATCCAGTCCTCTGGCAGCTTCAGATGGTATGCTGATACTCCTATTCGTTCGGTGATTTGGAATGGTCCGTATCGTCGGTTGTTCAGCTTCTCCGTGGGTCTGTTGGTCTTGATGTTTGTCCCTTCGAGCCACACCCATTGTCCTATAGATAGTTCACGTTTTTTGCCTCGTCTACTATCATGGTTTCGCTTTGTTTCATCTCCTTTCATTGTTAGATGTTCCGATACTTCCTTCCTGATCGCTTTTAGGTCTCAGATGAATTCTTCTACCGCTGGCGTTTTGGAGTCTGCAGACAGGTTTCCTTTCCACGGATGTCTTCCATAATTGATGTAGAATGGAGAGTGTCCTGTGGCGCTGTGCTGTTTGTTGTTGTACTGGAATTCTGCTGCTGCTAACCAGTCTGCCCAGTCGTTCTGTCGGTAGTTTACATAGTGTCATAGGAATGCTTCAACCTCTTGGTTGATGCGTTCTGTTTGTCTGTCTGTCTGGGGGTGGTACACCGTGGATAGTCTTCTATCAATCCCTAGAGCCTTGCACAGGTTCTCCATGAATTTTGCTGCAAACTGAGGTCCTCTGTCACTGATGATTACGTTTGGGACACCGTGTAGTTTCCAAATGTGATCCCTGTATAGTTCTGCTAGTCTTTTTGAACTTAGGGTGGTTGTGGTTGCAATAAGTCAGATCATTTTGGAGAATCAGTCGACTACTACCAAAATTGCATCTGCTCCTTTGGACATTGGTAGTGGTCCAATCATGTCAACTGTGATTTCGGTCCATGGTCCTTCTGCCGGAGGTATGGGGTGTAATGGGGTTGTCTTCTTGTGGCGTAGCACCTTGTTTCTTTGACAGCTGTCGCATCCTTCCACGAATTTCTGTACATCTTTCTTCATTGCTGTCCAGTAATACAACCTCTTGAGGAGGTCCAGCATCCTTTTTTGTCCTGGGTGTCCGACGTCGGGTGGGTTGTGGTGTTCTATGAGGATCTTCTCTTGGAGGTTTGCGCTTGTAGGTATACATATGCGGTTATCTCAGTATGTTATTCCATCTGTAGTGATCGTGCGTAGTGGCTCTTCTTTTAGCCACTTGTACACTTGTCCGTCAAGTCGTCCTTTCCTTATTTCTGTGCTCCATTCTTCTTTTGGGGTGACCAGGTAGTTTTCGGTTCGGAATATTCAGATGGGCGGTAATGTGCTAGTTAGGTAGTAGAAATGAAATCAATACAAAATCACTATAAGTCGCAATGGGTCACTAAGTTCACCACTACTAACTGCTAGTGCTCACGAACGAGTTTCAAAGGGGAAATAATCAAATAGGTAGATAGGGGTGGAGGGTGGTAGTAGCTAGTGAGATGTCTCACTAGTGGTTTTGGTAGCTAGTGCGTGGGGGCTCACTAACAGGGTGGTTGCTAGATGACGATGGACAAGGTTGTTTAATTGAAATGTAACTTCGAATCCTAAATGACAGCTACATCACTACAGATACCAAGATAAAGGATTTGCAAGGATAGTTAACAGGCCAGTAGCTAACTGCACTGTGGTAGTACCCTCCCGATCTAGTGAACGTACCAACTTGTACCCTCTTGATACAAGATGCAATGAGAACGCTAGTGACCATTCGTCGATCAACTCGCTATATCCAATCTATAGGAATTCTTGTTAATCTAATCTCACTTCCTTAATCTGAGGTCTCTATTGACCGAAGCTAAATCTTAATTTACACTAGACAGGTCACTTAATAAATCACTTATATATGATCTATCACTAGACGAGCTGGCAAGATTGCTTGACCAACACGCTCGCTAGCGAGGGGTATTTATACATCACGAGACTAACTAGATTACAAATAAAGAAATAGTAAAAGATTGGATTATTGGACTGTTGGGGCTCCGCTAGCTACCCTATAACCTGGGTTGAGGGTTCGCTAGACCAATCAGAAGCCTATCTAGTTATCCCTGATGGGTGTCCGTGTGGACGGTGCTCTCGTGAGCTATGGTACCTAGCTACATCCGTCGGTAGCTAGGGTCAGTAGCTCATGACATCAGGCCGTCATGTGTACCTAATTTTTATCTCTATTCCAATGTGTGGCTAACAACTATCGAACAATTGATAGCTAGCTGGCGCCTTGTTATTGGTACTCGGGATGGCTTTACAGTGCCTCGCAAGCCCGATTGCTTGCGAGGTATCTCCTTGCTAGCCAGTCCTTCCAACATGTGTCTCGGTTCGATTCTGGAGGGGGCTAACTAGCGTGGCTGCGCACTGACTAATTGCTGAGTTTGAGCCGTAGCTAGGGTGCTATATTGCGAACCGGTCTTGAAGAGTTGTTTTATTCTAAATGGACTGCCGTCGCTAGCCGTTTCGGGTGAATAGGGTCATGTCGCTAGACCTCAGGGCCCATTTGCCTTAGTGATCTGTTGATCTACTGATCCGGGGTGCTATTGATAGTCGTAGCGAGACACTTTTAACGTGCTAGTGAGGCTCCACTCGCTAGATGGACTTGTAGCTAAGGGTATGTTCATCCAAAGCTAATAGTATTACTCCTCGATACCGTACACTTTTCCGGTAAAGGGTACTAATGACCGGTCTCTCTAGCGAGGTTCATAGCTAGGTACTATATCACTCCTAGCAAGGGTTCTTTGAGGTTATTAACGACCTAACTAGTGATATTCCTAGCTCCTGTAATGGATTCACGATTGAAATCGTTTCAGCCGTAACAACGGGACTTATACTGGATGAGTCCAATCTACCAAGGGATCAGGACACTCTATCCACAATTGACATCTACAGGTTCTTGCTTGCTTCTTTTGTGCATCATGCATGAATGCTCATCAGATTTGAAGAGCAACTTCAACAGTCTCACTCTGCCTATCTTGGCTGCAGCTTACCCAACCCTCTATGAGAACGTTTGCTTGCAACTTGGGGAGACTATTGATTTCTCAGCAATGAGGTTGGCTTACAAAGCGTCCCACCAAGCCAATCTCGCCCTGTACAGAGTCATGACGTTCCCAGACGTCCTGGGACAGGAGAACCTCACTCTCCAACAACTCTACAACCTCCTCACTCCATACATTCAGTACCACGCACTCCTGCAGTCCCACCTGGCCTTCCTCACCCACAACAAGACAAACAACCTGATCAGAGCACTAGCGTTCAGGTATATGCCATGCCTAGGTATCAGCCACCTCGCATTGCCTGAACAAATGCAATCTCTGGTACAACTAGCAGCAGACAACCTCATGGAGAGCAGCAGAATCTACCCCCTGACAGAAATGAATACAGGAATGTGCAACAAAGCTTTCCTTATTGAACTCCCATCCAATTTAGCCCCTCCTTACCACCTAATCGCTACGGCCACCCTCTCTGTCCTAGAATGGATCCCAGAATGTGAGGCTATTCTCATGGACAAAGGCATCATGACGAGGAACAACCACCCCTCCAGGTTCGTTTCTCAGACAACGCAAACGACACCACCCAGGCAGACTTCCAACAGAGGATCAACAATTTCTTCCGAGCAGAGCCCCTCCAACAAGGAACTACCAGAATTACTACTGGGTTACCCATCCAAAACTATGGACAAATGATGACTTCAAAAAGTAGTCACAGACCTCCAGGATCTTCACATCCACCCTGAAGAACCCCCTCACCACTCCATACCGTTGACGAGGATCTCTACTACTTCTCTGATGTCGGAAGTGGAAGATCTGACTAGGTTCATTCCCAGACATTACCAGACCATTCCCATCAACGCCCACTACATTCTCGGCTTCGACTCCAACATGGGATCTGATGAAAGTAGCGATTCGGAGATCGCTTCTAACAAAGGGAATAATGTTATGGACCCAGGAACTCACGTCCTAGTTCCTGAGGGACAAAACCTTCTCAGAGTCATCTCTGGGCATACCTCCAACTATAGGCTCACACCTTTCCCTCCTATCTACGATTGCAACAAGCTTAATGCAGTGCTACAATGAGCCATGCATGCAGCTCCTTACCACCACATAATCAGAGACAATGAAGTCCTTAGCATGTATCCAATGTGCTGGATGGCAGCCATTGAGAACGGATGGTGCCCCTATCTGGTCACGGATAATTGTACAACCTGGCAACATCCATACATGTTCTATGACGAGCAAGAACTTCCTCGAGCTCTTGCTGCACTCATTGAGTCAGGAGAATACGGGCATCACTACCTGTCGCAGCCTTGGCTGTTCAACGACTTGTCAAATGCTTCTTCTGACTCCTCAGAAGATGTACCACTCCGTGCTATTGCCTCCTATTACCAGGAGATGTCCTCGGAGATTGTTCCCTACAATCTCTCATCCTCATTCTCGTCCTCCTTGGCCTCCTTGTCCTTATCTGCAGCGCCTACGCCTCAGGAGTCCTCCATGGGCTTCCCCACCTCGTCCAAACATTCTACTGTCTCAGGTAACAATGACTTAGAGTAGATAGAACGTTATAGTAGATCATGGACTATGATTTAGATACAGACTGACTCATTGGACGCTCTGTAGTGTACTAGTAGTTTCTCTTCTTTGATTGATGACTCGGACAGACACTTATGACTTGTATATACAGTAGTACACAGACGGCCTCTGGACTTGCATAAATAGGCATAGACTACAGGATCAAAAACTCCAAGTTTTTGATTTTCTTCTGTTGTAACTTAACTGTTACCTGTCTAATCCAAGATTGGTTGATCTTAACTTCTAATCCTCTGGAGTTAAGGACTCATAGCTGCAACAATTCAATGCTATCAGTTGCTAACTATACTTTGGTATCGTTACTTTGCCAATTCACCTATTAGCAGGCTGGTTAAGGATTTCAATCCTTAATTAGCTAGGCGCCTCCTAACTTAGGTCTAGGAGCCTGCTGAACCTTAACACCTCTAGGGCTTGCTTAATAGCAAGTAGCTCCTTGTCAGGCATTCCGTAGTTTCTCTGGGTTGTATCTAGTGATTTGGAACAATAGGCGCATGGGTGTTTGTTTCCATTATTGTCCTTTTGGATAAGGACACTGCCTGTGGCGTAATTGGATGCATTGGTTTTGACAATGAATGGTTTGGAAGTGTCAGGCATGATGAGGATGGGTTCCTTCTGGAATGTGTCCTTTGGGGTGATGAAGGTGTTGTTAGCCTCATTGGTCCATTTGAAGGTCTTGGTCTTCTTCAAAAGGGTGTTTAGAGGTGCGCAGATATGTGAATAGTGATGGATAAATTTGCAATAGAAGTTGGCAAAGCCAATGAATTTACAGATGTCTCAAACAGCCTTTGGTGTTGGCCATTCTCAAATTCCTGCAAGTTTGTCTTTTGACATGCAAACTTGATTATGGGTGTTATGGTCTCGACGACGAACCCCCTACATTGGTTATACAAGTGGCGCCTCAAACTCCTCGACATTCCGGACTACGAAGAAGTACCGGGCCGATCTACCTCTCCACACGGAACCCCTCCACCTCCTCAGTACAAGTCCCAGTACCTCAACCACCACCTTTGCCAGGTATGGGATAATTCGCCCTTCATCCATATCTATCGGCACGGACTCTACGAGACTACAATTGCTCAGCCCGCACTCACTGGAACCGACAACTACGGATGGAGGCAGATTGTCAGAGATACGTCCTTCACCCACCCGTACCTGATGGGCCGACCCTACGACCTCCGCCAGACCGACTCTCCTGTCGATCTCTCTATCAGCCACTTCTCCACATCATCATCACCTTCGGATCAAGAGAACTCTGATAGTACGGATTCCGTAGATCCGTCATCTTCCATTTCACAACGAGCTTCCATTCCCGGAACGCCATCTTGTTCCGACGCCCCTTCCGATCCCGTCAGTAGCGTTTCATCTTAGTTAGCAATGGACGAAATAGTAAAGGCAGAAGTATTTCAAAATGTATAAATAATGGACCATTCTGTAGTTGAAGCTTCAGCTTCAACCTTTCGTTTGTCTCCCTCTTACTCTTGTCCTCTCTCTTACTCTCTCTCGAATATAACTTGTTGTTGTATTCCCTCAAGTGAACTCAGTGTTCTTCTGTTTGTCAACAGCGGAAGATATCAGTCTTTGTTCAGTACTCCAGGACAACTAGTGTTGTCAGCCGAAGGTGATCGTTGAAGTGATCCTTCAGTGTTGACTAGCCTAGCGGCCATCCTCGTGGTGCCCTCTAGGTGAACCATAACAATGGGCAATGGTCATTCCCAAATATTCAACAGTGGTTTGCTCAAATTTGCACTTCTCTGGTTTGATATAGAGGTTGTTCTCTTTGAGACATTGAAGGACTTTGAGAGTTTCAGTCCTGAGTCCATCAAGTGAGTTGGAGAAGATGAGGATGTCGTCCATGTAGACGATGATGGCTGTAGGACCATGTTTGTCAATCAAGTCCTGGAAGATGTGGTCCATCATTGCTTGGAAGGTGGCGGGACTATTTGTCATGCCAAAGAACATAACACGAGGCTCAAAGAGTCCGAAAGGAGTGCGAAAGGCGCCTTTCCATTCGTTGCCTTTGTGGATGCAGACATTATTGTATCCTGCTTGAATGTCCATGGTGGTGAAGTAACGGGCTCCTCGTAGTCAATCCATGATGTGTGGAATAGAAGGGATGGGGTAGGCATTCTTGATAGTATACTTGTTCAGGCTACAATAGTCCTGAACTAGGCATAGTTTTCTGTCTTTCTTTGACATAAAAAAGAAGGGTGCAGCCTGAGGGCTTTTGGATTTTTTGTAAGTTATCATTAAGGAATTTTTGTAACTCAATGAGCTCTGTGTCTGTTAAATGGTACAACTTGGCAGCCTCTGGCTTAAAGTCTGGCTTGAGGTCAATTTTATGATCATATGGGTGTGAGGGTGGAAATCTCTTGGACTCCTTCTCACTGAATAATGGTAGATATTCCCAATAGGTTTTAGGGACTATGTTATATTCCCTTGGGGCTATCGTGTACTATAATATCCATCCATTCTTATCAGCGCCCCGCTTGTCATGGACCCGCTACTTCTCTGCCTGCGATCTCTACATTGTTTACTCAGCCACTATGTCATACTTACTCAGCCGCCGTTATAGACTCTCCAGTAGGAATACCCAGTAGTATATATACACCTAGATACTCTGCTGTATTCCTTACGCTTTACCAACTCATTGATTCCCCTTCTCTACTCTCTCATCAATCTCAAGTCTTCATCACTTGTTGCAACCTGAGTTGATCACTTAGGAAGGTCGTAACAGACTATCTCCTTCACATCAACCTGGGCTTTTACACCATGATAAGCCTGGAAGGTTTTCTGTGACTCAGATGTTTTTACATTGATCTCAAGACAGGTAGTGGCAAGATCAAGCAATACATTGTAATTGAGCAAGGCTTGTCTTTGTGCGAGATAGGGTACATTTGAGGTCATGGTTACAGCAATCAATAGTTTGTTTATGTGGGTCTGTTGATCAGTACCCAAAGTGAGAGGGTCCTCAGCTTGCAGCATATTGGATCCCTTTTCCCTCCATCTAAAGGTCATTTTCAACCAGTCAATATCGGGGTTGGTATTTTTGAGAAAGGGAAGGCCAAGTATCATAGTCCATTCTCCAATCTCAGTGACATAGCAGGATATGCTAACGTCTTTCTTATCAGTGCTAAGAATGACCTCTGTCTGCGCTGAGATGGTCTTTCCTTTGTTAAGGGTGCCGTCAACATTACGTATGACAATAGGATGTGTTAATACTTTTGTTCTCAACCCAAGTCTTTGGATAGTCAAGGGAAAGACAAAGTTTCCCTGTGCTCCACTATCAAGTAGTGGATAAAGGGTAGCAACTTGAGATGAGTTTGGGTTCTTCAGCAATGCGGGTATCAGTAAGGATTTATTGTTAGACAAAGATATGAGAGAGATTTCAGAAATAGTGCAACTTGTGCAGCTTGGGGATGAGGCCGAAGTAAAAGAAGTGTCTGAGGAGTTACCAGATCCAGTGTTCATCAACAATCAATGTAAAACATATTCACGAGCAGTCCATCAAGAATTGTAGGGATTGTTCAAGTCGAGAGGGGGAACAATTTCAGAAGAAAGAGATTGAATCAAAAGAAATGAAGTGTCCGCTGAAGAACTAGACATAGGAGCAAGAGGAGTTGCATTCACTCTGCTCCCAAGACAAAAGACAATGTGGTTTCATTGGGAATGTCAGATTTGAGGACGCTGACAGTGGCGTTGTTGAGAAAGGTCTGTTTTTCTTCAGGAGAGAGTTTGTTGAAAGCAATCTTGAGTGAATTGGATGTAGGACGAGGTGGTGGTTTTGATGGTTTGTTGAAGCGTTGTTGGAAAGAGGGTTTGTTGGTGTTATTGTCACGTCGTCACTTGGGACAGTTTTTCGCCCAATGTTTCAGATCGCTGCATACAAGACATGCTCCTCTCTTCAATTGTTTCTTCTGTTGAGCAGTGAGGGTGGTGTTGACAGAGATTTCCTGCTTTGTATAGTTGTCTTCTTCATCAGATGAGAGATCAGGTATGTCGGGTTCTTCATCAGAAGAGAACTCCTCAATGGCATTGATGTCCATGGGTTCTCCTCATGGAAGGGGTTGTTCTTTGAAGGCAAAGTTCTTCTTTGGATGAGAGAGTGTGTTGCCATAGAATGAAATGGGGTTGTGGTTTTTGGCAGCTGTGTGGCGCATGAGGTACTTCTGGTAATTATTAACCAGATTGGTGATGTCGCGTTGCCATGCAGCATATGTGTCGGGTACTTGAGTAGTGAGGAATATCTTTTGTTGGATCCAGTTAGGGATGGTGTTGATGTAGAGCTGCATGTGATGATGATTGTCTGTAATAGCTGCTTGTCCAACTAGATAGGTGAACATTTGGTTGAAGGTTGCTATGTTATGGACCCAGGGACTCACGTCTTAGTTCCTGAGGGACAGAACCTTCTCAGAGTCATCTCTGGGCATACCTCCGACTATAGGCTCACATCTCTCCCCCCTATCTACGATTGCAATGAGCTTAATGCAGTGCTACAACAAGCCATGCATGCAGCTCCTTACCGCCACATAATTGGAGACGGTGAAGTCCTTAGCATGTACCCAATGTGCTGGATGGCAGCCATTGAGAACGGATGGCGCCCCTATCCAGTCACGGATAATTGTACAACCTGGCAACATCCCTACATGTTCCACAATGAGCAGGAACTTCCCAGAGTTCTTGCTGCGCTCATCGAGTCAGGAGAATACAGGCACCATTACCCGTTGCAGCCTTTGCTGTTTGACAACTTGTCCAATGCTTCTTCTGACTCCGCAGAAGATGTTCCACTCTGTGCTATTGCCTCCTATTACCAGAAGATGTCCTTGGAGATCGTTCCCTACAATCTCTCATCCTCGTCCTCGTCCTCCTCAGCCTCTTCGTCTTTATCTGCAGTGCCTACGCCTCAGAAGTCCTCCACAGGCTTCCCCACCTTGTCCAAATGTTCTACTATCTCAGATAATGATGACTCAGAGTAGATAGAACATTATAGTAGATCATGGACTACGATCTAGATACAGACTGACTCATTGGACGCTCTGTAGTGTACTAGTAGTTTCTCTTCTTTGATCAGTGACTTGGACAGACACTTATGACTTGTATATACAGTAGTACACAGACGGCCTCTGGACTTGCATAAATAGGCATAGATTACAGGATCAAAAACTTCAAGTTTTTGATTCTCTTCTGTTGTAACTTAACTGTTACCCATCTAATTCAAGATTGGTTGATCTTAACTTCTAATCCTCTGGAGTTAAGGACTCATAACCGCAACAATTCAACATTATCAGTTGCTTACTATACTTTGGTATTGTAACTTCACCAATTCACCTATTAGCAGGCTGGTTAAGGATTTCAATCCTTAATTAGCTAGGCGCCTCCTAACTTAGGTCTAGGAGCCCACTGAACCATAACATGCTACGTCATTGGTCTTGACATTAAGTCAGGCTTGTTTGAGTCATTCAATGGCTTGAGTAGCTTCAATCTTTGGTTTGAAGTTCTCTTTGAGTGAAGCATTGAAAGCGTCCCATGTGCCATAGTTGTAGGTGTTGTTGGTGTCATCCCAATGATCTCACATAAAGGTGTTGCAAAATCCGGCTATGTTTCCTTCTGTTATATTGCAGAGTGCAAAGATAATTCTCTTTCTGTTGTTGTAGTTATTGTTGGCATTGCTAAAGTAAGGGCAATAGGCATCAAAGGTGAGGCAAAGTTCATCTTGGAAGGTTTGAAAGGTGCGAGGATTTCCACTGAAGGGATTAATCTTCTTGGGGTGCTCAATGTTTGCCATGGGTGTGTTGGCAGGTTGATTAGGAGGGGGAGGTGGTGGAGGTGGTGGTGGCCCTGGTGGAGGGTTGCGATGAGGAACTGGTGGTGGATTCCTGGTCGGGTTTTTTTTTTTTTTTTTTATCCAATTTTATTGCACTAGTATCTAACTAAGTACAAATGGGTGCGTGATAGCAGTCCCAAGTCTGAAACACAGAGACAATCGAAACAAGACAGAGGCAAGGGAAATGACAAACTACTATGTCCGAGACGAGATGAGTGAAGCGAGTCGAGGAGAGGAGAGGAGAAAACTAAACTAGTAGTCCAAATGTGAAGATGAGAGGAGAAAACTAAACTAGTAGTCCGAATGTAAAGATGAGAGGTGGCGCCAACTGCAATAACAAAGCGGAAGTTGACAAACAGAAACAACAAAGAAGGAAAGCAATATCCAGGAATGTGGAGGGGGCAGAAAAAGGTTTTGCTATTCCCCTATAACTACCACCACAAGAAAAAGAGGGAAGTTTGAAAAACTAACCGTGAGTCCAATGTCCAACGCCTTAGTGCACATCTTTGACAAAATTTTGCTGCCGGTCCCATCTCTGAAGGACTCGGTTGCGAATAAGCTCTCTCCATTGATGATCCCCATCGTCTGGGGGGAGAGCGAACGCCAAAGGGTTGTCATCCAGAAATTTGATAAGCCATGCCAAGTTGTCATAGCGCCCATTTGAAAACAGCTGCTTGAACCATGGGCAGTCTTGGATAATGTGTTCACGTGTCTCCAGCATATGACCGCATGGACACAACGTGGGGGCGTCTGGGAAAAAGCACTCTCGGTAAGTGCCGATAGGCACATGGTTGGAGATGCAATGCATGAGGCGCGCAGCTAGGGATGGTGTCATGTCTCGCATGAGCCATGAACCGCCGTTGGTGTACGTGGGTAGGACAGGGTTGTCATTCAATCCCAGGAGGTTGAGGAAGTGATTTCCTCGGTATGATGTATTGTTCAAGGTGTGACGGTGCTGCCACAACCATAGGTAGCGGTCGGTCCACAATTTACGTATAAAGCCAAGGGAGCGTTGAGAATGATGTGGGACGCAAGGGACTTGCAGAGACTTGGCAAGTTTGTGGGCTTGGTGGTGGATTGACCACTTGAGCGATGAAGGGATGTCCCAAAAGGTCAGCTTATGGGAGGGAGAGATGGAGAGCCATGAACGGAGGGGTTCAGCGATTGCAAAGGCATCTTGGTGTGCACTGTGGGCGCTGTAGTCAAACAAACGTTTAGCACACGAGATGGAGTCAGTAAAGATAGAGATATGAGTAATACTACATTCAGAAAAGCGCGCAATATCCAAAGAAGTAGAGAGAGAGGAGAGGAGACCGAGTCTGAGAGTGTATGATTCCGAGTCTGAAGAAAGTACATGTCTGCAGGGCACAACATGAGATTTGAGAGGAGAAGAAATTGATGAATCAAAAAGAATAAAAGCTGAAGTAGCAGAAAGTGAAAAAGGGCTGTAGCCCTGGCCGTACATTTTGTTAGAAGAATTAATTGGACAAGAGCTGTCTGTAGAAACAAGAAGAGAAAAAGAAGAAGAAAGTGCTTGATTGCGAGCCTTGCTAGCCTCTTCGAGGTATCAGTGTACAGCTTGCAGATCATTGTCTGAAGCGTGTGGACAGTGTTTGAATGAAAGTTGAGAATGAGAGAAATGATTGATTACTCACATACTGGGTTGAGCGCTTGGATGTAGGTGCTTGAACGTGTCCGTGACCAATGCGCTGTCATGCAGGAAGTCAACGGTGGGGGATTTGATTTTGATGTGATCCAGGTCTTTGTCCTGGGTGAGGAGTTTGAGGGGGTGATTGTCGGGCAGGGTGCGGAATCGTGTGCCACAGCATTTGGTGAGTTTTTGCAAGTGGAGGTGTAGGGGGATGAGGCCGGCGATTGACTCAGCAGCGCCTCGTGGGGTTGTGCGAAAGGCGCCAGTGATCCAGATGGCTGCCAAGCGCTGGGTTTTGTTTAGTATATTGATGAGCGCCTTGTTACGGGTGCCATCATAAAACCATAATTTGAGGCCATATGTCATCACAGGGACAACACATGACCTGTAAAGAAGGTGTTTTTGTAAAGGAAGTAAGCCTCGCACCAAGTTGCCAAGCAGACGTAAACACTTGACAGTTGACAGGGATTTGGTCACATAGTAACACATGTGTTCCTTGAAGGTGAGCGCTCGGTCGAAATAGAAACCAAGATACTGGATATAGCACTTGGGAGTGAGCGTCAAGGAGGTGCTGTGATCGTGCTGAAGCATAACGTCTGGGTTTGGCTCGGCCCACAGGCGATTGGAGAAATGAAAGACCTCGCTCTTGTTGTGTTCAAGAACAAGGCCCATGGCAGTGAGGAAAGATGAGCAGGATGAATAAACCTGTGAAAGTAGAGAGGCATTAGTGGAGAACTTTTCAGATTGAACAACAATAAGTCTGTTGTCCACAAAGGAAAGTATTTTACACCATCCTTCTTGACCTTGAACCACTACCTTCCCTTTTGGGACATTGGTGTGGACATTGTTGAGAATATACGCTATGGCTCGGAAACCCCGTTCTAAGTATACGCCCGCCACCGCTGAGAGCCCCAAGCTCTCTGACTGTACTCAAACGTTCTTGGCATTGATCAACCAAGATGATCGTGTCAAGGGTATCATTCGCGCTGGACCCCTCTATGCGCTACCTAAAACTGTACGCTCCATTGTTCAAAGGGAGCTGGCTACTATGGGAATCACCAACATCGTGAGTGAGACCCCAGCCCATGTCGCCAGTCCTGTTCCATTACAGTGGGACAGCACTGTTGAACCACGTCGCGGAGACTATTCCGACATCCTCGACTACATGGAGGCATATGCATGTTGGAAGAATCCCTCTCTTGGGCAACTCCCTACCTCTCCTCCAGCTGTCGCCACTCCCGCACAGCCTACCCCTGCCACTTCGATTGTCCTGGAATCTTCCAGGCAACCCACCCCTTCTCCTCCTTCCTCAACCTCAACAGCTAAGCCCTCTAAGGAGGCACCTGAAGAGGAAGATGAAGAGGATGTATCCTACATGGACAACACCCTCAATGATTATGCTCACTTTATGCGTGAGTCCAGTGATCGCTTCGATGTTCTCAAGGCACTGCTTCTAGGGGCCTCCGCCGCCAAACTCAAGAAATTCAGAGAGGCCGTCAAACCATGGGCCGACCTCCTCACCCACTACCCCAACGCTACCCTGTCTCCTCCCTCTCCACCTGCTGCACCCCTGCCTCATGCAGAAGATGTGGCTATGCTTCCCCCACCACGTACCCTCTGCGAGACATCCATCCAGACCACACCCCCTCCATGCCCCAAGGTGCGTGTCGAGGAACCCATCACTGGCACACCTTGTGTCAGGAAATCCTATGCAAATGCCGCGGCCCACCCATCTGGCCCACCTTGCCCTCCCAACGTGTCTGCACCATCCCCACCTCGTGTTGACCCTGCTCCAGTCCAGGAGCCCATCTTAGGCAGGCACCCTGCGAAGTGCCCTTACTACACTACTCGTAGCCCTACTCACCGCCAGTTTTACATCTTGGTTGACAGCTGGGCGATGTCCCTGTTGAAAGCAAAGCGTACGACGAGCACGCATGGTAGTGTACAATAGGTAAAACACTTGCCTTGCTATTGAATCCGGTGGTAAGCTTGGTGAAAACTTAGAGTGGTGCTTGTGAGAGCAAGTAAAGGAGCAGAGAGAGTTTTTTCATAATTGGGCTATCTAGGAGTCCTTATATACCATAGAGGGTGCAGGGTAACTACACTACGCATACTACACTGACAAGCACATTGATGGATGCAGATGAATGCAATCGGAGAACTGTCAGCTATTCTATTGAACTAATAATAGATAGCATAATGGAAGCATGCTGGTATCATTCTGCACAGCCTCATGTGATCAATGCTTCTATGGTCAACGTATGACCAGAGTCAATGATCCGGTCCAAGCGCCCGTGACGGCGCTTATGGCTGTCACGTGATGTGACATGTGACGAGAGCATGACTAGCGCTAATGCTGCTTTGTCAACAGTCCCTGGCTTCCCTCTCCTTCCCCCAGCTTGTACGTATGTGCAATGCTGCTCTTGTACGTGCCAAGTCTACCTTGAAGGTGGACTCAGCATGTTTCTCTTTATTTGGTGTCACTTGTGCCACCTCCGCTGTCCCTACAGATGCTGACCTTGACACGGTCACAGCTGCTCTGAGCACCAAGCTCCCATCTGCCTCCCTCTCCCTTCCAGCGTTGAAGTCATTCATCAAGGTCATTGACATCCCCTTCCACAAGGCCGGCCATGGCGTTCCCCCCTCCGTCAACGAACTGCAAGCTGAGCTCTGTTTGTCTATTATTAACCTCTCACACGTGTCGCACATGCGATTTATACGGAACACTCCCAAGTCTGATACTGGCACCCTCTGGATTGACTTGATTGACACACAGTGAGGCACCCGCGCCTCCTCATACATCAACTGTCAACTCCTTCTCAACGGAGCCGACTGCCCTATCCGTGGCACTAAGGCCCACACTGGTACCCCCCAGTGTCAGTGATGCTGGAAATGGGGCCACTCCTCCTCTGCCTGTTGGCGTCCAACGCCGACTTGTCCTACATGCCAGGGTCCCCACAAAAAGGACTCTCACCGCTCTATGGCTGGATGCTGCAAGGGCAACCCTGCCACCCGCCCTCCTATCCCCCCTACCCCCGCTGGCGTGGCCTGTCCCCATGTCTCCTCATGCCTCAACTGCGGCGCTAAACACGCTGCGGACGACAAACGGTGCCCTTTCTGGCGCCACCGCTATGATTGTGATTGGATCTGTGGTTGGTATGTACGGGACGCAGCAAGCAAGAAGGCCTCTGCCCTGTCTTGACCTCGGTCTGGTACCCCCGGACAATCCACTTCTACGCCCCGCGTGCCTTGCCACATGCGTCCTGTCCCTAATCCCCCTGTCCCCATTCCTGAGGAGAGAGAAGATGATGATTCGCTGAGCGGAGTGTTTGGCGATGACGACAATGCCCTGAGTTATGCAGGGTAACTTTCCATTCTTTTGAGGTGGTTTCTCTTCTGGTGTGTTACCTTTATGGCACCGGCTGCTCCCTTTTGTTTGTGTTGGTTCGGTTTGGTTTTGTCTGTGGCTGGACTTATTCTCATTTCATACGCCATGTTGAGGTGTATCCCTCTTACTCTTAACTTACACAGTAGTGTAGGTATATGTTTGGACTCTTAGGCTCTGGCCACCCTTGGGACTGCTATCGCATGCCCATTTGTTGTACTTAGTATACAACAATAAACTCGGATCTAAAAAAAAAAAAAAAAAAAAAAAAGTATTTTACACCAAGGGTCATTAGAGAAACGGTACATGAAAGGTGAAAGAAAGAGGGAAGTAAGGATGGGGGACAGCGCAGACCCTTGTCCGATGCCAATGGAGGCAGGGAATTTGGGAGAAGAGTGGTTATTCCAAGAATATGAAGTAGAACAATCAGAGAGGTAATTAGAAAAGAAATTGACAAGACAGGATGGGAAGCCATGCCAATTGAGAATGCAAGCCAACAGGGAATGATTGACAGAGGGAAAGAATTGCGCTACATCGAACGCAAGAATACTTGTCTTGAGGCCACATTTCCAGCCTCTTCGGACTTTGTGTGTGAGATAGATGCCAGCGTCTTCAGTGAAGCGTTGTATGAGACCTCCAAATTGGAGGGGGTGGATGAGGTTGAGGCGTGACGCGTTGAACTGGAGGCAGGTTGATATGACTTTTTCGATAAGTTTACCGATGGTGTTAAGGAGGACGATAGGTCAGAACATCTTCGGAGTAGTATAGTGAGGTTTGTTCAGTTTGGGAATAATGACCGAGGTTGAATCTTTGAAGTATTCAGGCCACGTGGAGGTGGTGATGCAGCTGTCCGCGAGCGCCTGTATCATTTTGAGCGCTTGGTCAGACGAGAGGATAGACTTGAGATGGCGCCAGGTGAGATGGTTGGGTCCTGGGGCTGATGTATTGGAGCAAGGTTGCAGGGCATCCTCAATTTCTTTGATTGATATAGGGGCCCAGACTCTGGTGGGTTGGGGAGGGAGGGAGTCCGCCGTGCTGAGATCTATGCTGCAGTTAGCTGCCGAATTGTAAGTGCCGTCGAGCCCAGCCCATAATTGGTCCAGGTCATCGCACGGGCGGTCTTTGTAGAGGATAGATTGTACTGGAGGAAGGTTGCGGTCCTTAACCTAACCCATCAGATCCCACGGCCGTTGCTTGTTGACAGAGATCTCCTGGATCTTGTCATTGAAAAACTCTCTCTTTGCTTTCCTACATGCTCTCCTAAACACCGTCCACCTCACCTTCCCCTTCTTCTCCTTAAACCTGTCCAACGCCTCTTTGCATTCACTGTTCCACCAAGGTTTGGATCACACCGTGATGTGGATATCCTTAGTGTGTTTATTCCATGTCTCTTCGACTGTCGTCTTGAGATCTTATGTATATGCAATGATGTCAGAGGACGTCGCCAAAGTGGGTGTAGTGCATTCAAAGAAGTTTGTTATGTCTTCAAGGAACTTGCGCTCTTCCTTGCTGTCTTTGGTGATGCCTTTTCTTTTGATAGTGGGCATGACCGTTTGGATTTTGACCCTGATATGCAGTGGGGAGTGGTCTGAGGAGAGCCGCAAATCATTCGCAATTGTGTGAGTGACTGTGTTGTCATTGTGGAATTGAGCGAAGACAAGGTCAATGACGGTGGGTCTTTTCCTCTGGTCGAATGGGAAGTGAGTTGGACCCAGGTTGGTAGGGGGGGATCTGTGGAGGGTAAGCGTTGTCATAGCATTGGTTAGTTTGTCCACTTTGGCTACATTGTGGGTTTGATTTGGATCCCACATAGGGGATCGTAGGTTGAAGTCACCGCCAGCAACTATGATATTAAGTTTCTCTAAACGCTCAAGATGGGTGTTAAAGAATTGCTGTGAGGCGCCTTCAGCGTCAAAGTGGCAGTTAAGTGCATAGACGCGCGCTGGAGTGGAAAAAGAAATTAATTGAAAGTCAGTGGAAGAAAAGATGTCAGTGTGGACATGAGGGAGGAGTGAAGAGAGAGAACTCCTGATGTACATCAAGGTTCTAGGGTTGGGAATGTTAGAGTGGATTGCAATCCAGTCCTTATGAATGGGGAAACCATGCAGCTCCTCTCCTTCAGAGAGTTTAGTGGACGGTATGTTGCGAACATGACGAAAAGGGGGTTCTTGCAAGCATAGAACATGAATGTGAGCAGTGTCCGGAGAGTTGAGTAGAGCCTCTGTCAGAGGCCAAGATTGTGCAATGTTATGAAAATGGAAGTTTAAATGAGAAAGAAACCAGTCTTTGATGGGTTTAGAGTCCTTGCTACTCCCTTTCGGGGATTGGCAGTCAGACTTTGAGTGGGTTTTGGCGTGCTTACACATAAACGGATTCAGTGTTGAAGTTGAGGTGCACCCTCGCATCTCAAATGTTGGCAGCTTTGCATTGGTGCCATGCTTTGCTGTAGCAGTTGCGGAAGAATGAGCACTTCTCGCTATCTGTGTTGTGTTTGCCATTGCAGTTCAGGCAACGGAAGTCTTGGAGATGAGGACACAGCATGCCAGCTGCCATTCCAGGGACCCAGGTGGATTCATCGTCATCCTTTCCTTTTGGTTGACAGCACCACGCCAACTGACGATGGAATTGTCATTTGTGGGGACTGCCACAGATTGGGCATCTGGGGTTGCGGCGGCGGCAAGCGAAAGTGGTGTGGCCCCAGCTTGAACATTTGAGGCAGAACGGGACGGCAGTATGCTAAGACGCAGCCCGGAAGGTGCAGGTGCATCCCTGGAAGTTAATGGTTCAGTTAACGAGTAGATGAGCTCTGGCGCCGCCTTGAGAGTCCCAGAAGTCCATGTAGAGGGCTGCAAGGGAGGATTTGGGGGAAATTCTTGCAAATTGGGGCGTGCCCGCAAGTCCGTCCAAGAATTAAGCGATGGAAGACCTGTATAAGACAGCAGCGACGTTGTTTGATGTGTTGACAGTGCTGTCATCTTTGAAGTAGGGGAGGTTTTCAAGTCGCACAAAGGACTTGGATTGTGGGAGTTGAGGAGTGATATCCTTGAAAACTTCGTTGGTAACTAGTGGCAACTCCTTGCACATCCAGTTCCGAATGATGGTCAGATCTTCGTCTGTTGCGACATTGTTCGTATTGAACCATAGGGTTTTGAGAGTCTTTCTCATGGAGTCGACTCTCAGTTGGGATTTGTGGTGAACAAGACCTCAGTTGATAACTTTGACGATCTTGGGGTTCAGCGGAACCATCTCGTTCCTGAAGAGGGGGGTGAATGGGACAAGGACATTTTTGCAGGATGGTCCTTGCGTGATGGCCGGCGTAGTTGGGCGTGACCTGGGGCGGGGAGCAGGTGTGGAGGGGGCAGAAGGCTTATTCACCTGGTTGCTGGGTGGGGTGGCTGCCTTGTCCCTGTACGAAGGGGCCTTCTTCTGAGGTGTTGGGGTGGGGATGTCCATGCCAAGGTCATACCCTCCTGCCCAGAGCATCGCATATATATCATCTCGAGTTTTGTCAGGGAACATGACATGTAAGTTGGCGAATTTTTCCATGACATGTTGGGGAACATTGGGGGTAGGCTCAATTTTAGTTGCCTGCGCGTATGTCCTGCCAGGCCTGCTGGAGGGGGGTGAAGGGGTGGCTGAGCAATTGACCTTCTTATTGCTGGGCTTGGTTTCGTCCAGTTTGGTTGGACCATTTATGCCAGACTTTCCTCTCTGTGCTGGTGTCTGATGATGTGGCGCTCATTTGCCATGTGTTGCAACTATGTTCCATCCACTGTCTCCACCACTAGCCCTTCCACTCGTCTCCCTGCCGCTCATTCCCCTTCCACCCATCACCCTTCCGCCCGTCACTGCATCCTTGGAAGTCTCTCCTTCTCTCTCCGGTACTCCCATGGCGACATCCTTGCTCAATCTGATAGCCAGTGCTGTGTCCTTGGCAAGCTGGGCGTCTACTTTCTTGTCAACCTCCATGTCCATAGCAGCGCTTGGAGAGGGAGTCTTTGGATGTTGCGGTGTAGGGTTGGGGTTACGTCCCTTTCCCTTTTTCTTTGGTCTTGGCGTTGGCGTCTGAGCTGGAGATGAGTTGACAACTAGTGGGCGGCTGGGCAAATTTCCGAGTGTGTGTTGTTGGATGATGGAGTTGACTTCTTTTTCGAAGTTTGGATTCTCCTCCATAATGGTGTCTGTTGTGTTAACATGGACGGGGACTTGTTTGGAGTTGGTGGGTGGAGGGGAGTCCGTATCTAGAGTAGACCCAGTTCCCCAATGTTGTTCAACGGCAGCCGCCAAGTTATATTGGTCAGCCCATTTCTTGAAGACTCTGGAGCGTAAGGTGCAGGCACCTAACACTCAGCTAGAGTGGGTAGGGAGATCACCAACTTGCTTGTCACAGACTACCTCGAATAATTCAAACAACTTGTCCCCTAAAGCTGATTGTTTGAGGTCCAGTCATTTATTGACCGTGTGCATAAACCAAAGAGTGATAGCCTCAATGGTGTACTCCATCGACCTGACGTCTCCTAAGCTGACATTCTCCTTGTTAGTGAACCACCCAAGACCCTCTGCTACAAGTTTCTCTATGTGGGATGGAGTGGACCCTAGATTGGGGTTAGGGTTTGTTTCAGGGTTGACCTGAGGTGTGGCGGGGGCATGTTCACCATGAGGCAAAGGAGGGGGGAAGGTGGCGGCAACGTCGTCAGCCCAGTTGAGGACATTGACACTGGCAGGGAGTGGTGGAGCTTGATGGTGGGCAGCATACTGTTGTGCCAGGGTGAGGAGGGGTGCCTGTTGGGCAGGTGACATGATGTTGACGTCGACTCAAACGTTGGCTGTGGTTTTGGCGGTATGGTTGGATTCATCAGAATGGATGGACCCAGCTGGGGATGCGATGGAAGCGTTGTCGTCATCTAGGTCGATGTGTGAGGCTTTCCTTGTAATGGATTGAGTAGGAGACAATGGGTCTCTTCCTCTCTTGGAGCCGATGGACAGGGTTGGCAATGATGGTTTGAATGGGCCCTCAGAGGCCGCACGCAGTAGGTGTACAGCAGACCCAGTACCAGCCAGGTTCTGCATAACGGTTTGGTTATCTTGAAGAGAAGTGTACTGGCCAGGTTCACTGTCCGGAATCTCCTCCTGCAATGATTCTTGGGAACCTCCTCACCTACTGGAGATGCCCAAGGTGCTACTAATCCTCCTAAGACTGTGGCCTGCTCTTTTACGAACACTGTCAGCCTTCATAATGCAATAGAATTCACAATGTACTCGAAGTGTAAACCGTTCTCAAAGGTGGTGATGACGGTTACTGGAAAAGAAAGGTGTTCCTGGTCGGGTTCTGGCTCGGAGTCTGAGGACTCTGTGAGGGCATTTGCATTCCTTGCAAATGAGACGGGGGTTGCGTTGTAGTAATAGGTGGGTTCTGGGGTGTACTCAGCATCTAGGTTGGTGTCGACGAAGATGAATTGAAAGTGGGAGTTGATGGAGATGTAGGTGTTGGAGTAGCATTGGCTGGGGAAGACATTTGCTGTTCTTCTGTCCCACTTGTAGAATGGGGTTCAGTGTGGAAGGGTAGTAACAATGAAGCTGTTGAGTCTGTATGCCCAAAAATTGATGTTGTCCTCTGTGTAACACTCTGGACAGATGCAGATGTAGATCTGAGAGATCTTGACGTTAGATCATCTGATTCTGGTAATGCTCCCCACAAGAACTGGTCTGTGACTTGTGGGGGGACCTCTAACAGGGTAGGGGTTGGTGTAGAATGATACGACGGTGGGTCTGTTTGTATGGATGTGTGTGTACGGGTCTTGTCTTCAGATAACTCTGAAGTTGTTATGGTTCAGCGGGCTCCTAGACCTAAGTTAGGAGGCACCTAGCTAATTAAGGATCGAAATCCTTAACCAGCCTGCTAATAGATGAATTGGCGAAGTGACGATACCAAAGTATAGCCGGCAACCAATAGCGTTGAAGTGTCGCAGCTATGGGTCCTTAACTTCAGAGGATTAGAAGTTAAGATCAACCAATCTTGAATTAGATGGGTAACAGTTAAGTTACAACAGAAGAGAATCAAAAACTTGAAGTTTTTGATCCTGTAATCTATGCCTATTTATGCAAGTCCAAAGGCCGTCTGTGTACTACTGTATATACAAGTCATAAGTGTCTGTCCAAGTCACTGATCAAAGAAGAGAAACTACTAGTACACTACAGAGCGTCCAATGAGTCAGTCTGTATCTAGATCGTAGTCCATGATCTACTATAATGTTCTATCTACTCTGAGTCATCATTACCTGAGACAGTAGAACGTTCGGATGAGGTGGGGAAGCCCGTGGAGGACTCCTGAGGCGTAGGCGCTGCGGATGAGGACAAGGAGGCCAAGGAAGATGAGGACGAGGATGAGAGATCGTAGGGAACGATCTCCAAGGACATCTCCTGGTAATAGGAGGCAATAGCACGGAGTGGTACATCTTCTGAGGAGTCAGAAGAAGCATCGGACAAGTCGTCGAACAGCCAAGGCTGCGACGGGTAGTGGTGCCTGTATTCTCCTGACTCGATGAGTGCAGCAAGAACTCCAGGAAGTTCCTGCTCGTCATAGAACATGTAGGGATGTCGCCAGGTTGTACAATTATCCGTGACCGGATAGGGGCGCCATCCATTCTCAATGGCTGCCATCCAGCACATTGGATACGTGCTAAGGACTTCACCGTCTCCAATTATGTGGCGGTAGGGAGCCGCATGCATAGCTCGTTGTAGAACTGCATTAAGCTTGTCACAATCATAGACAGGGGGGAGAGGTGTGAGCCTGTAATCGGAGGTGTGCCCAGAAATGACCCTGAGAAGGTTCTGTCCCTCAGGAACTAGGACGTGAGTCCCTGGGTCCATAACAGAAGTCTGAGGAGAGTCATCGCTCGAAGGGGAATTGGGTGAGGATTCAGTTGAGGGATTTGCTACAGTTGGAGTTTGGGTTTGACGTTGTGAAAGATAATAATTGAAGGCTTTGAACAGTGCTTTGGCTTGGTCAAAATCCTGATAAACACCTCTCCAGTATACTGCTGAATTGTTCCTTTTGGTGGCAGTTTGGTAGCTTTGTTCAAAGAAGTCGAAGGTTGTGGCATTTCTTAAGAAGTCAACAAGTCCTTGTTGTTGCCAGGAGTGGAAGAGTTTGTAGTGGAAAATGAGTTGATAGTTGAGAAAGATGCTCTCTGGAGATTGGGGATCACTTGTTGAATGTTCTCCATGAGATTGGACAACATGTTGGATACCAATAAGTTCTCTTTGTATGAAGGCTGTCCCGTCAATGTGAATGACAGGTTCTGTACCAGATGTATAGCCATGTAGTTGTTCTTGAAAGGCAAGATCGTTGAGGGCTTTTTTGTAGATGGCGGTATATTGAGAGACTTGTTCATCAGAAGAAGGGTGGAATCTGGGAATGTGGGTTTGGTTATAAGGTCCAGACATAGTGTGCCTGATAGGAGGAGCTGAGGGAGGGATTGGAGAAGTGATTTTGGCAATAGGAAAAATAGAGAGAGATGTCCACTGAGGTTATCTTGCAGGACAAAGGTTGTCCACTGATGTTATCTTTTCAGGATGGAGGGCGAAGAGAGAAGGAAGCAGAGAAGAGGGGTTTTGAGCTTTAGTATACTGTTATGCTTGGACCTAGTCCAAAGCTGTGCCAGAAGATGGGCTGCTGAGAAGTCACCTCAGCAGTACTACCAGTCAATCTGTAGTCCCAGACTAGAGAACAAGGTAAGCGCCAAGTGGAGTTGAGCAAGACGAAGGTCTTCTCAATGTAATGATGGAGGGGTCATCTCCTGAACTTGAGTGACGCACAGAGCTTCCAGGCAGGTATTATATGGTAAGTCTAATTGTCAGTGAAGACAATCAAGGAAACTGTTATGGACCCAGGAACTCATGTCCTAGTTCCTGAGGGCCAGAACCTTCTCAGAGTCATCGCTGGACACACCTCCGATTACAGGCTCATGCCTCTTCCCCCTGTCTACAACTGTGCCAAGCTTAATGCAGTTCTACAACGAGCTATGCATGCGGCTCCCTACCGCCACATAATCGGAGATGGCGAAGTCCTTAGCACATATCCAATGTGCTGGATGGCAGCCATCGAGAATGGATGGCGCCCCTATCCGGTCACGGATAATTGTACTACCTGGCGACATCCTTTCATGTTCTATGACGAGCAGGAACTTCCTGGAGTACTTGCTGCGCTCATCGAGTCAGGAGAATACGGCCATCACTATCCATCGCAGCCTTGGCTGTTCGATGATGTGTCTGACGCTTCTTCTGACTCCTCAGAAGGTGTACCACTCTGTGCTATTACCTCTTATTATCAAGAGATGTCCTCGGAGATCGTTCCCTATGATCTCTCGTCCTCACCCTCGTCCTCCTCGGCCTCCTCGTCCTCGTCCGCAGCGCCTACGCCTCAGGAGTCCTCCACGGGCTTCCCCACCTCGTCCGAATGTTCTACTGTCTCAGAGAATGATGACTCAGAGTAGATAGAACGTTATAGTAGTTCATGGACTATGATCTAGATACAGACTGACTCATTGGACGCTCTGTAGTGTACTAGTAGTTTCTCCCTTTCGATCGATGACTCGGACAGACATTTATGACTCGTAAATACAGTAGTACACAACGACCTTGGACTT
>QFDT01003391.1:0-28030 GCA_003315915.1 Macrolepiota dolichaula | reverse complement strand
CCTGGGATCACAAGATAGAACTCACGCCCAATGCCGAGATCCGTTCATTCAAACCTTACAAACTGTCCGCCCAAGAAGACATAGAACTTGACAAGTTCATCAAAGAGAACCTCACCAAAGGCTATATTCGACCATCAAAATCTCTGATGGCCGCCCCCTTCTTCTTTGTTGGAAAGAAGGATGGGAAACTACGCCCGTGCCAAGACTACCGTCATCTCAACAAGTACACCATCAAGAACGCATACCCCATTCCCATCATCAACTCCCTATTGGACAAGATCAAAGGCTCTAATTGGTTCACCAAATTAGATGTCCGCGCCGGATACAATAACATCCGAATCAAGAAAGGAGACGAATGGAAAGCCGCCTTCAAGACCCCTAAAGGACTATTCGAACCCACAGTCATGTTCTTTGGAATGTGCAACTCCCCCGCCACCTTCCAGGCAATGATGGATCACATATTCCAAGATCTTATTGATCAAGGAAAGGTCATTGTCTACATGGACGACATCCTTATCCATGCAACCACGAAAGAACAACTTGACAAGATCACCAAAGAAGTCCTGAAGATCCTCAAAGAGAACGATCTTTATTTGAAGGCCGAGAAATGCAAATTCGAGAAGCAACGCCTCGAATACCTTGGTGCTATTATCACCCCAACCTCAATCGAGATGGACCACGCCAAACTTGATGGAATCAGAAATTGGCCCGTTCCGACCACAACTCATGATGTTCGGAAGTTTATCGGCTTTTGCAACTTCTACCGCCGCTTCATCAAGAACTATGCCAAGCACGCAGCCCCCCTTAACGCCTTAATGTCTAAAAACGTCAAGTTCCACTGGGAAGCCAAGCATCAGCACGCCTTTGAAGACCTCAAGCGTCGCTTTATGGAAAAACCTATCCTCGCTATCCCCACCCCAGACCGACCCTTTGAAATCGAAACCGACGCATCCTTATTTGCCTCAGGAGCAGTCCTCTCCCAAAGAGATGAAGATGGTGTCAAACACCCCATCGCATTCTACTCCAAACCATTCTCCAAAACCAAACACAACTATCATTGCTCGGAACAAGAATGGCTAGCAATTATCCGTGCTCTCAAGGAATGGAGACACCACCTTGAAGGAGCCAGGCATGAATTCATTGTATGGTCCGACCATGAGAACCTCTCAAGATTTAGGGAACCCCAAACCCTGAACCGTCGTCAAGCAAGATGGACCGCTTACATGGAACGTTTCAAACCTAATCTCAAGATCAAACACATCCCTGGAAAGAAGAATGGCCCCGCTGATGCATTATCCCGACGACCGGATCATCATCCCGACGAAAAAGACAATCAAAACGTAACCGTCTTCGATGAATCCCTAATGGTCAATTCAGTGGAGCAGATCTCCATTCTCGATCAGCAAGATCTTGATGATGTTAAGAACAATAGGGAAATGATCGATCCAAAATTAGACGACACCCCCGACGATCCTATTCCCCACAGCACCGGGAGAATACTAATCCCCAACATTATTCCCCTGAAACATCGCCTCCTGCAACGGATACATGACGCTCCAACCGCCGGCCACCCTGGAATTGCTGAAACGCTCCGCAAACTCCAGCAGTTTGTTTATTGGCCAGGAATCAAAGATTACGTACGGCACTACATCACTGGATGCCCGAAATGTCAACAGTTCAAGATTAACCGTCGCCCCACTAAACCGCCCCTGCAACCCATCCCTGGACCTAAATCGACGCGACCCTTTGCCCAGATCTCGATGGACCTCATTACCGACCTCCCCCCGTCCAACAACTTCGATTCTATTTTGTCCATAGTGGACCATGGACTTACGAAGGGGATAATTCTATTGCCTTGCTCGAAGACCGCCACAGCCGAAGACATAGCCTCAATTCTGATGGACAAGCTGTTCTCAAAATACGGAATTCCTGATAAAGTCATCTCAGACAGAGACCCTCGCTTCGCCGCCAAGTCTATGCAGGAATTATACAAACTCCTTGACATTGAACCAGCTTTCTCCACTGCATATCACCCTCAGACAGACAGCACAACGGAACGATTCAACCAGGAGATTGAAGCCTATCTCGCCATCTATTGTTCATCCAACCCACACAAATGGAGCCAGAACCTTCCATTGGTCGAATTCACCCACAACAACCGAGTACACTCTGGAAGAAAAGAAACCCCATTCGAACTTCTCTATGGACACACTCCCAAGACATTCCCATCGACCATTGACGCTACCAACGCCCCAGCAGTCGAAAATAGGATGAAACAATTAACCGAAACAAGGACAAAGGCCCTGGAAGCCCATAACCATGCACAAGCAATCATGATGACTCGCACAGCCCATAGATCCTTACCCCAGATCAACGAAGGGGATAAGGTTTGGCTAGAGAACCGGAACCTACCAATCAACTACCCGTCCAAGAAAATGGCCCAAAAACGAGAAGGACCCTTCATTGTTATCAAGAAAATTTCTCCTGTCATCTATCAACTCCGACTTCCGAAGACATGGAAGATCCATGACAAGTTCCACGCGTCTCTCCTCACCCCAGCAACTGAGAACACCATTTATGGACCACACCACACTACCCCTCCACCGGTCCTAATTCGCCAAGAAGAGGAATATGAAGTCGAATCAATTATCCGACATCGGAAACGCCGCAACAGCCTTGAGTTCCTAATCAAGTGGAAAGGCTATCCGACTTCCGAGAACACATGGGAGCCCACCTCCAACTTAGGGAACGCAAAGAAGACCCTCGACGCATATAAACGTCGCCACCGCCTCTAGACACATGCATGTCTTCCGTCCCCACATCTCCCTCACGTTCTACCTCGCCCTCTACCTCTGTCACACTTACCAGCAATGCCCAAAGTCCGCAGAACCCGTGTTAGGATTTCGCCAGAGCTCTTGTCCAGCAGTGCACATTAATCCCGTACTGGACGTTACGAGGCTAGCTAGATCTCCCAACGGATCCAACGCTTCTGGTCCTCTTCACTAGGACCTTGCTGTGGTCGGATAGAACAGCAGATAAGATATGGCAAGAGCGACAAGTCTACCAGACTTGAAGTCACAGCCGAGACGATGTCAAGTACCTTAGACAACGTTACGAGAGGAAGGGAGAACACCAGATGGTTCTTGCCTTGTTAGGGCTCGAAGAACTCAACACTAGGAGCGAGAGAAGAACGCTGTCTAGTAGCAACAACGCTAAGATTCGAATTGAGTTTCTACCTACTTACAAGCTTGCTATTTATCATGTATTGTACAAGCTATAGAAGAAGTGGTAGTTCGTAGAGAGGAAGGATGAAACGGAGGTCTGTATCTAAACATAGGAATGGAGGAATGACGGAGGTCCGTAACTAAACATAGTACGGAAACGGAAGAAATAGAAGTAAAAGGAAAAGCGGGAGTCCGTGCTCCAAAGAGTCCAAATCTCTAAATTTAGCTGTTCTCCTACACCGGTATTGTTCGTCCGTTTACTCCAAGTTAAGTTCTTCTTCAGTGTGAAACTCCCAGTCTTCCCATTGTGCGTCGACTACCATCGTGTCTGTAAGGACGTCGAAGGAATCAAAGATAATGTTCATAACACACGAATGGCACCACTTTGACACTCACACCCAAGCGCTTTATCTGGTATCTCGGTTTCTATTTTGACCGAGTGCTGACCTTCAAAGAACACGTGTGATATTACGCTACCAAATCATTATCTACTGTCAAGTGTTTATGTTGTGAATTATGTCCTAGCAGCAACAGGGTCCTATAGAATAGGACTATGGGGAAGCACCCATAATGGTGCTATGCACAGTGGTGAGGTGATCTAACACTCACTGGATGTATAGACAAGATAGAGTTTAGAGTGTAGAGTGTATAGTAATAGAGTGGTAGATGAGATGTATTGAACTGAGGAATACATAGAGAATACATAGGGTTTATATACTTATTCTAAAGAGTGTATTCATAGATGTATCTAAGGATCATATAGTGGAGGAGGTCTACATATAGCATAGGATCGTCCAGTGGATTGCTCTGGACAGGTGGGTCCATGGAGAATGGAGCGGATACATGAGTACTCCACCATGGATCAAATGTGGGTCTCAGATGATCTATCTCTAGATTCATCTGGTAGAACCTTATCTAGTGCAGATATAGACTACACAGATATAGCTCTTATGTGACGAGTGGAGATATCAACTCAACAGTTTACATCTGCTTGGCAACTCGGTACGAGGCCTTAACCCTATTCAGAAACACATTCTCTACAGGTCATGTGTTGTTCCCGTGGCAACATATGGCCTCAAACTCTGGTATTTCACAGGTGCTCGCAATAGGGTGCTCCTCCAACAACTTAACAAAACACAGCGATCAGCGTCTATATGGATCACTGGCGCTTTTTGTACTACCCCCCGAGGTGGTGCTGAGTCAATTGCGGGCCTCATTCCCTTCTGCTATCACATCCACAAACTCGCCAAACAATGTGCTATCTGCTTCCGAACCCTTCCTTCCAACCATCCTCTCAAACTTCTAACAAGAGATGACAACCTCGACACCATCAGCATAAAATCACTGGCCATTGACTTCCTCCAAGAATCCACCTTCGTCACGGACACTTTCCACTGACTCCATCCACACACCCAGCCTGGCACTCATATTTTAGATAGGTATAGTTCTCAAATTTCCTTTTGCCCTTGTCCACGCAATACAGACAATGATACTGAAGCTGCCCGCCAACACCTCTCTGAGGCTAGCAAGGCTCAGGATCTTGTGCTCTCTTCTCCTTCTTCCCTTTTGATTTCTACAGACGGCTCTTGTCCGAATTCTACCTATCCTTTAAAGGCAAAAGTCCTTTCTGCAATGTCTGCTTTTATTCTTTTCAATTCTTCTCTATCATCTCCTCTGAAATCTCATGTTGTCCCTGTGGGTAATGTACTTTCTTCTGACTCGGAATTGTATGCTCTCTATCTTGGTCTCTTGTCTGCTATCTCTTTCTCCTTTAATTGTTATGGACCCAGGAACTCACGTCCTAGTTCCTGAGGGACAGAACCTTCTCAGAGTCATCTCTGGGCATACCTCCAACTACAGGCTCACACCTCTCCCTCCTATCTACAATTGTGATAAGCTTAATGCAGTGCTACAACGAGCTATGCATGCAGCTCCTTACCGCCACATAATTGGAGATGGTGAAGTCCTTAGCACATACCCAATGTGCTGGATGGCAGCCATTGAGAACGGATGGCGCCCCTATCTGGTCACAGATAATTGTACAACCTGGCAACATCCGTACATGTTCTATGATGAGCAAGAACTTCCTAGAGTCCTTGCTGCGCTCATCGAGTCAGGAGAATATGGGCACCACTACCCATCACAGCCTTGGCTGTTCGACAACTTGTCTGATACTTTTTCTGACTCCTCAGAAGATGTACCACTCCGTGCTATTGCCTCCTATTACCAGGAGATGTCCTCAGAGATCATTCCCTATGATCTCTCGTCCTCGTCCTCATCCTCCTCAGCCTCCTTGTCTTCCTCTGCAGCGCCTACGCCTCAGGAGTCCTCCACGGGCTTCCCTACCTCATCTGAACATTCTACTATCTCAGGTAACGATGACTCAGAGTAGATAGAACATTATAGTAGATCATGGACTACAATTTAGATACAGACTGACTCAGTGGATGCTCTGTAGTGTACTAGTAGCTTCTCTTCTTGGATCAGTGACTCGGACAGACCTTTATGACTCGTAGATACACTAGTACACAAATGGCCCCCGGACCCGTATAAATAGGCGTAGATTACAGAATCAAAAACTCCAAGTTTTTGATTCTCTTCTGTTGTAACTTAACTGTTACCTGTCTAATTCAATATTGGTCAACTTTAACTTCTACTCCTCTGAAGTTAAGGACTGATAACCACGACGCTTCAATGTTATCTGTTGATTACTATACATTGGTATCATAACTTTGCCAATTCACCTATTAGCAGGCTGGTTAAGGATCTTGGTCCTTAATTAGCTAGGCGCCTCCTAACTTAGGTCTAGAAGCCCGCTGAACCATAACACAAGGCTGTGATGGGTAGTGGTGCCTGTATTCTCCTGACTCAATGAGCGCAGCAAGAACTCGAGGAAGTTCCTGCTTGTCGTGGAACATGTAGGGATGTCACCAGGTTGTGCAATTGTCTATGACCAGATAGGGGTGCCATCCGTTCTCAATGGCTGCCATCCAGCACATTGGGTACATTCTAAGGACTTCACTGTCTCCAATTATGTGGCGGTAAGGAGCTGCATGCATAGCTTGTTGTAGAACTGCATTTAGCTCATCACAATTGTAGATGGGGGGAAGTGGCGTGAGCCTATAGTTGGAGGTGTGTCCAGAGATAACCCTGAGGAGGTTCTGTCCCTCAGGAACTAAGACATGAGTTCTTGGGTCCATAACAGGGAAGCCTCACTAGTTTGTTCAAGTGTCTTGCTACAACTATCTATAGCACCCCGGATCAGTAGATCAATGGATCACTAAGGCAAATGGGCCCTGAGGTCTAGCGAATGCAACCCTATTCACCCAAAATGGTTAGCAATGTCAGTCCATCTAGAATCTACAAATCCACAAGACTGGTTCACAATATAATACTCTAGCTATGGCCCAGCCTTAGCACTTAGTCAATGTGCAGCTGTGCTAGCTAACCTTCCAGAAACAAACTGAGACACATGTTGGAAGGACCAGCTAACAAGGAGATATCTCACAAGTATGTGCGCTTGCAAGGCACTACCAAGCCATTCCAAGTACCAATAGAAAGTGAATTGAGTTAGTGAGAATTCCTATAGATTGGATTTAGCAAGTTGATTGACAAACAATCACTAGCATTCTTATCACAGCTTGTATCAAGAAGGTACAAGTTGGTACATTCACTAGATCAGGAGGGTATAACCACAGTGCAGCTAGCTACTGGCCTGTTAACTATCCTTGTGACTTCTTTATCTTGGTATCTGTAGTGACATAGCCATCATTTAGGATTCAATACTATCTCTCAATAAACAACCTTTGTCTGTTGTCAGCTAGTGACCACCCCATTAGTGAGCACCCTCTTGCTAGCTACCAAAAACCCTTTAGTGAGACTATCTTGCTAGCTATCAAACTACCCAACCCTTATCTCCTTATCTGATTATCTCCCCTTCACTACTTGTTCATGAGCACACTAGTAGTTAGTATTGGTGATCTTAGTGACCCAGTGCAACTTTAGTGATTTTTATATCAATTTCACTTATACTACCTAACTAGCACATTACCACCAGACCAACTCCCCTGTTGATCTTCATATCAGCCACTTCTCCTTATTGTCATCACCTTCAGATCAAGAAAACTCTGATAGTGTGGATTCCCTAGATCTGACATCTTCCATTTCACAGTTGGCTTCTATTCCCAGAACACCATCCCATTCTGATGTCCCTTCCAATTCCATTAGCAGTGTGTCCTCTTAGTTAGCAATGGACAAAATAGTTAAGTAGAGAAGTATTCCAAAATGTATAAATACTGGACTATTCTGTAGTTAAAGCTTCAGCTTCAACCTCTTGTTTATCTCTTTGTTGTTTACCTGCTTACCAGCTCATATTCTCTCCTCTACTTGTCTTCTCTTACTCATCTCCCAATATAACTATCTTGTTGTATTCACCCAAGTGAACTTAGCATACTTTTGTCTGTCAACAGCAGAAGTTATCAGTCTTTGTTCAGTACTCAAGACAATTAGTGTTGTCAGCCCAAAGATGATTGTTGAAGTGATTCTTTAGTGTTGACTAGCCTAGTGCCCATTCTTGTAGTGCCCTCTAGGTGAAACCATAACATGAGGAGGCCAGTGACTATGAGGAGAAGAGTGACTACAAGGAGGACAGTGACTATGAGAAGTTCAGTGGCAATGAGGAGCCTAGTGGTGTTGATAGTGAACTCAGTAGGAACAATAACTATATCCTTTCCTTATCTTTCAAGTCTCTAATCTATTCTACAGCTAAAGTCAAGGCCAAGGCAGTTGAGCCTTCTCAAAAGAAAGTCAAGTGTATGTATAAACATACTTATTTTCTATATTTACTAACCCCTCTTGCTTAGCTTCCAAACCAGCCCCCTTGACTTTGGCTTCTCTTGCCACTTGGGATTTATCAGACAATTTCCATAAATCCCTGATCATTGATTCTGATGCTGCAGTCTTTTAGTGGCTGGAGCCTGAGGCATATAACTTCTTAATATAGAATTAGTTGATTATACCTTATGTTTGAAACTAATTCTATCTCATTCATTTAGTAATAATTATTGCTACTTGTCACGGCTGTCACAGGGTCCCATGTCTAAGTGTGAAGAAAAAAGCGTAGAAACAAGGGAAAAAATATAGCGCGGAAATAAAAAAAAAACATAGCGCGGAAAATAAAAAAAATAGCGCGGGGAAAAAATATTGCGCGGAGACAAAAAAAAATAGCGCGGGGACAAAAAAATTTCTACGTGTGGAAACCTTTTGTCCACAACGGCGCCTCATATCAGACAGGCTCCGGGAAGGAAATTTTATCCGATTATGGTTCCTAGAAATTGGACCCAAATTTTATCCGAATTCGCGTCAGGGCGCCTCAAAAATTTTCCAAATCCTATCCGGAACACGAACAGGGACCCCCCCCAATTTTCAGGGGTCCTGCCCTACCAAAGTTCACTGGCCCAGACTGGCCCTCAGGAGCCCTCAGGTCAATTGATGACTGTCTTCGGCTCCGGTGGGGACTAACAGGGACTAACACGGCAGCCATCAGGTTCGGACGATTCGATCAAATCCCGAACCTGTTTTCGCAAAAATATGTCTTCTTTTGACTTTTGGTTTCCGACCCCAAGATGATCCCTGGTTGCTCTTGTCATTGGGCCGTGTAGGCAGGCTATATATTTCCCCAGCTGTGGCCGCTCGAGTCTCTCACTGCGACCCCCGCGATGAAATTACTATGGGATCAAGATTTGGACTCATTTTCCACGATACCGTCTTTGTTATTGATCTCCGCTACAACCTACGGAGCATGGAAATATGTTAAAGCCAAGAGGTCACCAGTATGCAAAATCACTTATTGGATGCATTCATGTCTCTAATATTCCTTCCCACCCATAGTTGAATGCTATTCCCACTGTCGGGCACTCCGGTGTCTTGACCTCCTATATCACAGCATTCAGGTGGTTCAAACACGGTACAGAGCTGTTGCAAGAAGGGTATGACAGGGTAAAATCAACGCTACGAATGTTCTCCCTTAGGGTTCCTCATTGACACCACCCACAGTATCCTGGTAAAGTATTTAAAGTAGCCAATATTTCCAAGTGGATTGTTATTGTCGGCGGGCAAGAGCATGTTGATGACATACGTCGCGTTTCCGACGACGTAGTATCCTTCAGACAAGCCGTTGACGAGGCAGGTATTCAGCACAAATGACCACGCCATTTCTAGCTTATGACGGGACCAGATAACACAAACCAGATACACGTTGGGACGCGAACCAGACGATGATCCATATCACGTCGCGACGATACGGACACCATTCACCCGAAATTTGTCGAACAAGTTCAACGACATTGTAGACGAGATTGTCGAGTCCTTCAAAGATTATATACCCGTCACGGAAGGTAGGCTTCGCGTGAATATCAAATACGACCCTTTGTTCAGTTGCATCCAGAGTGGAGACCTGTAACCGCGTACGAGAATTTGATGCATATAATATGCCATACCAGCAACAGGTACTTCGTCGGCCTTCCTCTCTGTGCGTACCACATCATCTTCATACTTCATACAATCACTTCAATCTCCGCCATATGAACAGGTCGAAATCCAGGTTATCGCTCCCTCAACGAGAGATTCGCTATCGACGTCGTGATCAGCGCAAAGATTATCAACTGTTTTCCTGATATCCTCAAACCGTGAATTTCAATCCCATTTTTCGCCTCGATTCAGGCTCTACTCACGATATACAGTCTCGTAGGCCGTTACCTGACGCCTGCGCCGAGGAGCGTCAAAGAGGCACTAAAATACCTTGGGCCAACTCTCGAAGAAAGACTTGGACAGGAAACGCGGTACGGGGCTGAGTTGGATGAAAGACCTGTGAGTAAAAACCGCTGGACTATTTGAATTCTTATTCTGATATGAAGAGAAGAACGATCTTATCACCTGGTTGCTTGACACGACAACACAGGACTATCATCGAACAGTCTATGACCTTGTGATACGCATCCTATCAGTGAATTTTGGTGCTATCCACACCAGCACATTGGTCTATCTTTCCTGAATGTTTCCTGGAACCAGCACTCAAATAATTTTCGCCTTAGACACTCACCCATGCTCTTTATGACCTCGCTATCCACCCGGAATATGTCAAAGCCATGCGCGAAGAGGCGGAAACGATCATCAATGCAGAAGGGTGGACCAAGGCTGCTATGCAGAAGATGCGCAAGATTGATAGTTTCCTGAAAGAGTCCCAGCGACTGAACAATGTCGCGAGTAGTAAGTACTACCCTTTTCTCTGCACAAAGATACTTATATCCTATCTGATATCAGTGCTCATGGTGCGAAAAACACTCAAGAATTGGACGCTCTCAGATGGCACGCTCATCCCGGCTGGAACACTCGTTGGTGTTGCCAGTGACGCCATGAACAAGGATGAAGTATGTGATGGACAACGTACCTCTCGTAGTGAACCATTAGACTAATGCTCCACAAGGTATCATTCCCAGATGCACTCGCGTTCAAACCCTTCAGGTTTTCTGAGATGCGCGATGGCGACGGCGGACTCGATAGCGTCAAGCACCAAATGGTGTCCCTGGATATCAATCACGTTGTCTTCGGTCACGGTCGTCATGCATGGTGAGTGTGATTATCAAATTACGCCACGAGGATTATACATGCAATGGCTCAATTCGGACATTGTTATACAGCCCGGGACGGTTCTTTGCTGTCAACGAGATCAAGGCTATGTTCACACACATTATTCTCAACTACGATGTTCAACTAGAGGGTGGATCAATGGAACGTCCTAAGAATATGTACTTCGAAGGAATGAAGACACCTAACCAGAAGGCCAAGGTCTTGTTCAGGAAAAGGAAGGTGGACTGAGCCAGATGGGCGCCCCGGGACGGACCCTATTGTATCAAGTTAAATTATAATTGTTGACTCATACAACACACTTCTATATAAGTCCCAGGTTCTCTGTGACTCAATATTCACAGCGGATTGCACACTAAGTATCGGACTCCGAGGGTTACTGCATCTTATACGTTTGGGAACATCGAAAGAATGAATACACACAAACAAGTTATATTCCTGGCTCGCATGACGAGCCGCTATAGACGCAACCCCCCCGTTTGCGAGTCGACTCAAATGATATGCCGCAGTGCTCACGCCAAATCCGCACAATGCCGAACCTTGGGGTGGTTCTCGGGCTCTAGAAATCTCTCAAGAAGGGCGGAAACTCTATAAAAGGCCACTGTGCTTTAAAAAGAAGTTTGACGGGGATGAAAATTATATTAAATATCCGATAAAGGAGCTCGCGAGTGCTATAGATCTTCTTGTTATTATCACGTTCCATCATTGAAACCAATATCAGCGCATAGAGTAGTAACATCCTTCATGGTCAGCCGCAAAAAACCAGTTGTGAACGGCTATATGATATTCCCGGCCTTGCTCTTCAACGTATTCACGATTGTCTACTCCATTAAGTATCATCAGCCCCTAGTTCACGAGGAAATGGAGTCAAGTAAAAGCTCACCATCGCTCGCGCAGATAGACGCTTCGACCCCTTCTGGATCAAAGTCCATATTCCATCGAGTATTCGAGCAATATCGCGGTTCGTCCGTTGAACATATGTACCAGACCTTGCGTAGAAACCTCGAATCTATAGAGATAGGAAAAACGAATGAACTAGAAACCGAAACAGGACCAGAAGCTTCAGTACCTTCTCGGCCGAAGCATGTTCTCTCAGATTCATGCTCTCTCCATCTTGGCTGGTAAGGCTCAAGGAAGGCTAAAGAGTATGGTCTCAGCACATTGCAAGGTACACAAAAAAGTACATACCACAATCGTGGGCACCGATCCAAAATCCAGTTCATCTAATTTGACGTCGGTCGCGCTTGACTCGTCGTCAGCTTTTAAGCTGATAGTGGTAACGACATCAGCAGTTTGACTCGGAGCACTCATATTTGCATCTTCAATGTAGGCGCTATGGGTGGCAGGTAGCACCTTCGAAGGAGACATGAGTGGTGAGGGCGGCAGAGGGGGCCTTGATGTATGATGAGGAACCGACCGCAGAGGATCATACCTCTGTGCTGAAAAAGTCGTTCCACGAGGTCTCGGCAGCTCGAAGCAATATACAGGTATCGAAGGGTCGGTGTGATGGTTCATGGCAGGTATATGTGGGGAAGGGAGGATAGCAAGGGTTGAATAGAGGGGCAGAGAACGAAATGAAGGAACTTGGTGGGGTTTTAGGATGTTTGCTTGGAAGGGCAGAAGGCGGAAAAAGAAAAGAAGGAAGGAAGGTCATATATTGGAGAACTGTACGTTGAGGGAACCCTCGCTTTTTTGGCCGGTGTCACGCGTTCCAGGTCGCCGTGCCCTCGAATTTCCCAAACGAGATACGGAATTTGGTCACCAATGGACGGAAGTTGAGCTCCTGCCTCCGCCGAGGGACACCCTGGCCGTCCCAGGGGGAGTAAGGGAGAGGTTGGGGATAGAGGGATTGATAGAGTTGTTATTTTGATAGATGTAGTTTGTTTGTTTTCTCGGTCTGGCCGAGTGATGCCCTGGGATTCCTCGTCGATATCCAATGCACAGATAGCCTCCTCATCCTGCTCCGAAGCGTGGCTTGCCAGCTTGTGACCAGTGGAACATATCTTTACTGACGGAGACTATGTCGACGAGGTGCAGAGCTTGAACCATAATCATCACCAAAGATGCCTCTCCCACTCCTCCCACTCTTCTATAACCAGGAAAACTCCAAGTGCTATCCTTTGTCGGACAGGGGCATACCAAATGCATCTTTGTCGACCACAATTCGCATTCCCACTGGTCGACATGCCTCCTAGCATCTCTACAGTTACGCCTTGTCCCCAACAACGAAGTTCCCTCCCTTTCCGCCGCCGTTCCCACAATCTCCCCTTGTTCCTACCCATTACTCATCCGTACGATCGCCCTGTCATGAACGAACTTCGATGTAGCAAGTGGTCAATCCGGATACGCCAGTCCAGGACGCTTCTTGTTGAGGGCATATCACAGGCATACAGCCTTGCCGAGATGAAGATGGTTGCTGCGGTTGAAGATTACACACAAGAGGCAACAGTCCACGCCTTTGCCTCACCCTCAATCATCCTGCTACACTGTGACTATGCCCTTCGTCGGTCGCCAACATCCCGCGCACGGTCCACCCAACGAGTCAGATTTCTATTTTCGCGCTACGCCGCCTCTCCCCAAAATGGTGGCGTGACCGCGTTGCGCTTCACCTGGATATATGCGGGTCACGGATATAAAGCGCCGAAATGATGTGAGTCACATCAATTTTCAAACCACCACGGCCAGGACCAGAATGAGACTGATATTCTGAGGTAGAGTGTGGAATGTTTGCTTCAAGAGCCGGCCAAGACAAGACTCTCAAGACCAGGGGCTGGCTACAAGATTGACGACACCAGCTTGAGCACCCTGAAGGCGACCCTGAGTTTGGGCGCTCCACCAAGGATCGTCGAAGAGGACCAAAAAAGATAGACCCAGGATCGCAACAGTAGGCCACAGGAAGGCATGCATGTTATCTTGAGTGCCCCATCAACATCCTGGAATATGGGAAAGCAGACCAAGCTTTATTTTCATCTCGGTTTACCGGAACCTGTCAAGGATACAAGCATTTCTTGAGAACCCATTTGAACTGGTTTCTTGCGAGCAATCTGTCGCCTCAATGGATAGAAGATCCTTGGACGGTTTGAGAATCGTAAACCTCGAAATCCTAATCATCAGGCCTTTGAACAAAAGCCAGTGTTTAATGGCGAGATAAAAAAGGCGGAGTACGCGATTTGTCTTGCGTGTGGTTTTATTACATGGCAGCGAAGAGTCTGCTTGCCTTGTTTCTTGGGCCTAGATATCCAAGTCAATGAATAATTGTCAAACAAAGCGAGTGTGGATTGCGCACCGGACTCCCCCTCCTCAAAAAATTCAACATCTGGCCCCAAATGCTGCCCGTCCATCTTGAAAACATTGAGGAACATCATGCTGCAACGACGCCTGTGGTTTGAGGGCTTGTAAGGCACTACATCCCATCTCCTTCGCAGCCGCCCGTCTCGTCTCATACTGCTTCAAATAGCACCCAAGGGCATACAGCGTCCATCTACAGCAGTCATGGTGCTTCTTTTCCCTCTCTTCAGATTTCCCAACCTGGAAAAAGCTACGCCCCGACTCACGAGCGAGCAATGTGAATGTAGTCGCAGTTCAAGCGCGGCCGTCCATAGATATGTGTGAGGTGTACATGGGGTCGAAATTTGCTTCAGTTTTGCGTTCCAAAGACGACGACTGGAAAAGAAGGACAGTGTGTCCGTGCGAGTATGTCGAGTAGCACAGGCACACTTCGAATTCCGTGATTCCAGGCGAGATTTGTCTCAGTTTGGCCGCCCAACCCTCATTTCAATTCTCTTCCCTCCACATTTATTCCTTTGATTTCCATCCATCCTTGCGTATTATCCTATGCGAGCCACGAAATACTGTCGCTGGACGTGCCCAAATTTTATGACTTTTTTATCCGCAATATCTATACGTGCACGCACAGATTTATCAAACCATTAACCCTCACCAACTGCGCCCTCGCCCACCGAATTCAAGTTTCTACCAATCTCACAAACTCTTTGACCGTCGAAATCCGGGCTGATAGCATCTCTCGTCGTCACGGACTAGCCCTCCTCCAATGTCCTTAGATCTGGCCGAGTGAAAAATAACGGTTCAAACTCAAGTCTGAGCAATGAAAACGACATCTTCGTTGAGTCTTGACCCACCACTCCTTTCTCTGATTCCCTGTGCAGTTTATTGGTCGCACACCGCCATGCGTAGCTTCGTCCTGGAAATCGATACCAAATCTCAAAGCCTCCTAGTTGAACATATCACCCAAGATCGTATTGGGTTTCGCAACTAAGTAGGCTTTAGCTTCACGGTGGCAATTCAGCACGCATCGCGCAGTCGCCTACTTTAGGCACCGACTCAACCCACACAAGAACGCGAGACAATCTGGCCAATGATGTTGACATGTGAGCTGAACGTTTGGTCAAGGTCTTCGGGCTCGCACTTATCCCCTTACACGACCGTACTCACCGCCCAAACGTCAGCCGTCAACCTGTTGCTCACTGCGCAACTACCGGAAATAACAGAACACTTATCTCCATAGCATTCACTGTTTAGTCGCCCAGTATATGTACAATAATTTAATATACACATCCAAAAAGTTGAAAGCAATATACAGAATAGAAAAGACTTCATTATATGAACACACGACGAGCCTCACAACGCCCGTCTATATACTACACCACACACTAGTCCCACAGCCGCCAAGCTTGACAGCCTATACACCAACCCAAAAGCAAATCCGCAGCCGCCAGCAGCATGAGTCGAGGGGTTGATCATGAGTGCGCAGCCGCACAAATAAGAAAAGGGGGTGCAAACCAGCCTACATGATAATACAACCATCCCAATCACATAACCTTTCACACCAACCGCTCTTCTCCGCAGTCCCAGTGTCCGAACGGCGTTGCCGTGGTTTCCTCCAGCTCTTCGCCTCCACCCACCCACCCTTCTTCAACTTAATCGCCCCACCCCTCCTCTTTACCTCAATTGTACATTCCTCCTGTTCTGATGCGGGGGCAACAGAACGGTACCACCAGAACAATGTTTGACCCTTGATCATCCACCGTCCACGGGAGACTTTCACCTCCACATCGAGCAAATCGTCCCGTTCCCCGACGCTCTCCAGCAACGTCCCCCGCTCTGCTCCAGAAGTCACCGTAGGAGAAGGCTTCACCTCCCCGCCAATGTACGGCGAAGAGGTATTACTATGCCACCCACGTGCAGCATACTCTCTTGACGGCTCTATATCCACACCCTTCATCTTCACTTTCTCCGCCTTTTGATGGTCCGGTTCCCAACGTGCCTTAGATCCTTCCAGCAGCTCCCTGCTCGCAAAATGCACAAGAGGAAGATAAATCTCTGTCGCAACCTCCTCCCCGCCTTCTCCCTCCCGTTCTTCAACCCAAGACGAAGTGGCAGGTCGAGGTGGTTGAATAGCGCACTTGAACTCCGCCTTCGAGATCTCAAACTTCGTATCCACGACCTTCCCAAACACCTTCACCGGCCTCGGACGACAAAACGCCCGAATAGCACGCGCACCATCAGTAAGGAAGTCATACGGGTCATTATTGGGGTTGTCCCCGCAGTCAGGAAGGGAGATAGGCGACATCAGTTGCGCATTTTGAATCTGGGGGCTATCAGACTTCGGCAATGACGGTCCAACCTGGGTATCAACCACGGTCTCGATCGAAGGCTTCTTCCTCAACGTTATTTCTGGAATACCCTCCACCGCCTGCGGGGACTCCTCACCATCACCACATGGAGATATGGAAAGCGTGTTCACGCTCAACGCAGACGCATTCCTACTCCCCAAAACCCCAGTCGACTTGCCCAAGAGACCAGCTTGACTCTCACTCCTCATCGGCCGTGGTCTAGTAGCGTCTTTACTCCCCCTACTCCGTCTCCTCAACCCAAGCATTCCCAGCCCAGCACCATCCCTCTTCTTACAGCACTTCTTGCTACTGTCATCGCCATACGTGGACCGAAGGTCATCTGGACTCCATAGACTCAAGTCCTCTCCATTCCAAGCATCTCCCCACTCATGCGTATGCCCCCTCGGGACATACGTCCATATCGTGTACGCAACATTATTATACCCATCGCATGCGTTCAGACTCGCATCTAGGGCCTTTTCCTGATTCGCATAATCACCCTTCGAAGAATAATAGGAGTATTTCTTGTCCATATCAAACGGCGTGCCAATTTCCCCTATGACGGTGGGATACTCATGAAGCTTCAACGGACAAGGGGGTAGCGTTGTAGGTGTGCTGGATGGGGATGAAGGATCGATGGTGGATTCCGGACATGGTGGCGCAGTAATAAGCTTCGCATCGGCCTTCAGCATCTTGATTTGTTCCATGATGCTCTTCCGAATCGCCTTTTCGCCAAATTTGACAGCTTGGAGAGGAGACTTGTACTTTCCTCTCAGAACGCCCAACGAATCCGCGTTGAACCAATTCCAATGTTTGGTGATGAGTGTTAGGCCATCATAATAATGCCCCGTATACACGCAACGTCCTTTCAAGATATCCTCATCCACACTAGGCGGCAAAGCAAATACCGGGGGTTGAATGAATAGGATCGCGGTGGGATGTGCTTGCCGCATGCGTTCACCGTAGGCCTTGAAATGAGGTAACCAAAAGTCGGTCATGAACTCCACTTCAATACCCGTGGCAGGGTGATACCTAAAATAATCCGGTCGCAATACGAACCCAGATTCGACATCCCACACGCCATGCTGTGCCCATATGCATGTGCCTAACGGCCACTTGGTAACATCGCGTTTCCAACCCCAGCGCGGGTGAGTCCCATCTGGCCGTTCACCGCATTGTTCGTCCGGCTCTGCCCAAATCTTACGGCCTTTAGGGTCAATTGTGACCGTGCCGTTGCGCTTGGGTCCGAAGGTGCCGAAATCCCAGCATTCAACGGTTTGTGCGCTGCCCATGCCAAGACGGAGAGACTGTGCGGGGCTGGGGTGGGTACCTTTCTTGAGTGTCGTGCCTTGTTGGGTGGGATTTCGATTTAGATCTTCCCACTCGACGAGACCTTCTGCAGGTTCATTAAGAGTGTCCCAGCCGATGATACATGCGTCCCGTAGCTCGGCACCCTCTTCTTCGTCGGCCCTCTTGATCCTATCTGCCAGCTCACCAAAAGCGGAGATGTAGTGGGTCTGTAGGTAGTCTTGGATATTGACACCGTCAATGATGCAATTTGGAGCGAACGCGCGACCAGCGAAGAACAGAGTGAATAGGGTGAGGGAAAAGAGACGGCCATAGTTTGTCCCCCAAATCATGGCTGGGAAAGAGGAAGGGTCGGGTTGATGAGGGAGAGGCCATTCGGAGTGAATGAGGGCAGCCTGTGTCGCAGAGAGATGGTAGGGATTGATGCCGCAGGCTGGTAATGTCCAGAAAGGTGCTCCCGATCCGCCAGAGAACCTAGACCACTGCACACAAAACGGTTGAAAAGGGGTTGAAAATGCTATTTATGCAGGACGTACGGTGTCTTGATGTGGGTCCATATACACTCGGAAGCCGTATTGCTTGCACTTCAGAAGCACGCGAACAATGTAGTCCATGAACTCATAGTCGTATTTTTTGCTGCAGACTGTCTGAGATGAAATATGTATCAAGTTAGGATACAAACTTACGGTCCTGCGTGTTCGAGAGCCTCCCAGGTGACCGGGAACCTTAGAAGGTTAAAACCCCATCCGCGTAGTCGGGCAAGGTGCTCGTCGGCGGAGCCATCGTCGAGATTAAGTGGTTGTCCAATGAAAGATTCACCTCCCGCTTCCGCAGTCTCCCAAAAGTCTTGAAGGATGTGCGAAGGTTGGTCGAGTGGTGCCTTGCTCGCGCCAGAGAGATTGACACCGCGCAGGTAAATTTTACGTCCGTGGGCGTCGATAAACGAGAATTCTGCGGTTCTGAGGAGGTCTGGATGTAATGGCGGCGGAGAGGGAGAGGACATAGTGGTCGGTGAAGTGGGAGACCCAGCTAGGCTGAGGCAGAGAGTGAGGTCATCGCCACTGATTATTATTATTTAATACTTTCCACAGTCGTACCACTTGTCCGTTTTATTTCCTTTTCTGGAAGTCTCCTCCCTTTTTATTCCAACCCCGAAATGACGTCCACCGGAATACCCTGATCTCCTGTATGAGCCAAGTATGGATAACATTCCTTACTAATGAGTTTATCTCTTATTTCCTCCCACAGAGGATCCCCTTACAAACACTAAACTACTTTTCTCTCCTGAGTCAATCCTCACAGGAACTCGAAGAAGTGTCAACAGCTGGAATTAGGGAGTAGGCGAGGGGGATACAAACAAGCTATTTATACCCAGAAGTACAACGAGAGCTAATTTAACGGAGACATGGGAACGAGGATGGGTGCATAAATCGACAGTCCAACAAACTGGGTATCCATCGTAAATTTCGTAACTTTGATTGCACATCTCAGAACTATACTACCATCAAGACAAGGAACTTGCAGAGTTGTACTCACCTCTCGTTGTCTGGCTGGGTCGAAACAACGAAAATGAGACCACCCGTCGGATCACCTAACTCGATGGTTTAAGACCAAATGCTGCTGCAAGGCCTGCGAGGCCATCAATGCCTCCTAGATTACTGGTAAGTTGTTATCCTCTGATATTATATCGTGATAGCTAACCTGGTACATCAACACGCTTGTCAAACCTGACGCTCCTGGCGGTTGGGAGTTTGACAGCTCGAACGTGTAGACTGGTGCTGTGTATTCTCCATGAAAATGACGTCGTATTGAGCGCGGAGAGGGTGAACTCTGTGAAGGCGGCCATATCCTCAATGAATAATGTCCGCGTTTGGTCTACTACGGCATGATGATCACGAGCGAAAAGTTCGTCAAACGCATCCAAGTGGCCAAGCCAGATTCCTGTAATGTTTGTATCCGGTTCCTTCAGCCAGAATACATCCACTTGCTTTGTGAATCGAATCGTAGCCGGAATGCCACTCGTATGAGTAACCTGGAAGTATGGTGAGTCGGAAATTCTACGATATGATAACTTTAACAGACATTGCCTTGGATCCGCACTTGAAATCTACCCAAGGAGCGTCAGTAACAAACATCAAAGAAGGAGACCCACTCACGAATTGTTGCTCGTATCAATCCCTGTGATTGCCGCAGATTTAACATCAATCACGGTCCGGTTGACGATTGTTTGGATGATGGCACGAACGACGGGGTACAGCATGATGAAGAGCAACGCAATACCCAGCAGGAAGAGGATGATGTTCACGGCGATGAACCAAGGATTCCTGTAAAAAGGAACCCTACGCCGAGGTTGCTCGTCAATTTCGTCACTGTTCCGGCAGTCGTTCAGAATTCCAGCTCTTGCTTCTCCCCCGACAGTGGAAGTCGAGTGCCTAACTCCCTTTCTGGTCGCGATAGCCACAAGTCGCGCTGCGTGTTCTAATAGCTCATTAGTAGAGTTGATGATGGTAGGGTGGCAGAGTTTTTACCTCTCATTGCTCACGCGTTCGTAGGCAAGTCGCAAAGATTCTGGTAATTCAGTTCCTCAGGTACTTTATACACCCTTCCCTACATACCGGGGTCCACCAGGGTCCGCCATCCTCGTGGGACAAGACCGGAATACAAGGAATGTAGAGAGCCTCCTATACCATAATAATATGATTGGCGTGAAGCTGTAGATGATAAGCGAAGATGCAACGCCAGTATGACTTGTGGGAATAGGGCGCGCCGAGTCCGGACCTCATGTATACTGCAATGAGACTGGCCTTGCTGGTGCTGAAGGGTGTGTTAGGTGAATTAACCAAAAAACCTCCCCCACCTCCGCCGATACTTGATTAACCATGAAGCCTCGGAAGGAGAGCAGGCAGTCACACTGAGTCATTACATCAAAATACGTTCCTGAGCAGAATTCACTACAACTGCTCACTGCATATTGGACAACATCATCGTGTTGCTCGTATGGCTTCTCAGCTTCCCAACTATCACTCCAGACTCGTTCAGGCCTTCATTTCCCTGATCTCTCGGTTCATTCCCAAGCACCGGGTAGCGTCCGTCCTTACTGGGATCACACGCCTGTGTGGCGTGCTAGCTCACTTCAGCGACCTAAGCGAGACACCGCCCTCATCGACGGGCCCCTATTTTCAAAAATAATAAATGTACGTGGAAATCCGGCAACAGATGGGGCAGGGTCGAAAAATACCCAACCCAAACATTAAAAAATAGTTTGAAAAATATTCCGATACGGGGAATCGAACCCCGAGCTACCGCGTGAAAGGCGGTAATTACACCATATCGGAATTGTTAGATTAGACAATATAAAGTTTCAACAATAATCGATCGCGGGAGCCTCGGGTGATCCGGGCTCAATTTCCGCAGGGCTCGCCTGCAAAGCTCACTGGATGACCAGTAGTCACGCAAGTTCAGCTAATGGATGTGAGCATCACTAGCTGCGAGATCCATATACTTTTTTTCTGGATGCCCAAGGCGATCTTCTTCCCTCCACGTCTCAGCACACGTATTTCTCTGCAACCCTCTGTTCTGTTTGCCGGGGACACCCTCGGAGTTGGTTGCTATGCATTATTAGACCCGACTTTGTCATTCGGCCCGCCTTTGATATCTCACAGTACTTATTTGACATATGTCGCCTGACAATCATAATGCAATAATTATATTTATTTCGCTATGAACATCTTGACTTGCTGGCTCTTCTCTTTCTCTCTTTTTTTTTTATCATTGATGGTGTCGCTTCTAATCCAGGATGTGGACCTGAGTTCACTCGCCCCGCGATTTGCTGGTCTTTTTGCCTTGACATATGTGGCCTTAAAATACTTTAAAGCACAACGCTCGCCAGTACGTTCTCTCAACATCGATCTCATGCCAAGAATACTACTCACCGAACCACCACTTTCCACAGCTCATTTCTATTCCGACCATTGGCCACTCCGGCATTTTCACCTCATATCTCACTGCGTTTAGATGGATTACATCCGGAGGGGAACTTGTCAGCGAGGGCTACCGCCGTGTATGTTCCTTCATGTATCGGGGGTTTAATGCTCATGATTTCCCCAGTACCCCACAGGGATATTCAAGGTTGCAACAATATCTAAATGGATCGTTGTCGTCACCGGTAAACAATACCTCGATGAACTGCGCAAGGCACCAGATGAGGTACTCTCGTTCGAGGAAGCGGTCGCCGAGGTAAGCACTTAGATCCTGTTCTAACTTTACCTTTTAATATCCGTGAATAATGATGATAACGGTAATTATCGTAACTTGCAGACTACACAAATAGAATACACTCTCGGAGCGCCCATTAAGAATGACCAATACCACACAGGTACAGTCCGTTCTCCAGTAACGCGCAACCTCGCCGCAAAATTCGATGATATCAAGGATGAGATCACGGAATCCTTTAAGGAATATATTCCACCCACGGAGAGTAAGTGTGGGTCCGAAAGCAGTTTATGTATGTGCTAATAACCTTGCCTCTATGTAGATTGGACCACTCTTGTTGGTTATGAAACAATAATGCACATCGTGTGCCGCACAAGTAATAGATATTTCATCGGTTTGCCGCTATGTGAGTTCCCCGATTCTTGCTTAAGCATCAACAGTCTAACGTTTCTATTAATAGGTCGAGAACCCGGTTATATCTCTTTACAGGAGCGCTTCACGATCGACGTGATCATTGGTGCCCAGATTATCAATTGCTTCCCCGACTTCCTCAAACCGTTCGTACCCCCTCCATAGCCACCAGTCCCAGGGAAAACTAACCTTTCATCCAGTCTGGTTGGCAGATATCTGACGACCGTACCGAGATCCATCAAGAAGGCGATTGGCTACCTTGGTCCCATCATTGAGGAGAGGTTGGCACAGGAGCAAGATGGTTCTGGCTGGGCAGATAAACCCGTAAATGCTCAACACTAGTCGAGAAATTCTCTCCCTGACTCTGACACTTGGTTCCAGAATGATCTCATCAGTTGGTTACTCGAGACGGCACAAGGATATCAACGTACCGTCCAAGACGTAGTCTTACGTATACTGGCCATCAATTTCGCGGCAATCCACACAAGTACCATGGTCCGAGACCCCTCCTATTCCTCTTGAGGTTCGGGCTTACACACCTTTGACAGTCCTTCACGCAAGCTCTATATGACCTTGCCATCCATCCGGAATATGTCGCGGAAATGCGTGAAGAGGTTGAGAGTGTGATTGAGGAGCATGGTTGGACGAAGGCGGCAATGAAGGAGATGCGGAAGGTTGATAGCTTCCTGAAGGAGTCACAAAGATTGAACAGCACGGGAACTAGTACGTCTGATCAATTCCCTCTTAAGCGGGGACAAGCTGAAATAACCTATTCTTTAGTACAAATGCTTCGCAAGACGCTGAAAGATTGGACCTTATCCGATGGAATGGTAATTCCCGCAGGCATCTATGTCGGTGTTGCTGCTGATCCTATGAACCGAGATGAGGTTGGTGTTTCTATATTTATTGAAGTTATTTTTATGCGGGATTCATCATATTAATATAGGCATCATTCCCTGATGCTGATACCTTCAAAGGTTTCAGGTTTTCCGATATGCGAGATGGCGATGGTCAACTAGACAGCATCAAACACCAGATGGTCGCTCTTACTCTTGACACAGTCGTTTTTGGGCATGGTCGACATGCTTGGTCAGTTCTTACTCCCCATACGTATCAATCCTAAAGGCTTATTGTTACCTGGTTTTGACCAGCCCTGGCCGGTTCTTTGCAGTGAACGAACTAAAAGCCATGTTTGCATACCTGATCGTGAACTACGATGTTCAACTCGAGGGCGGTTCGTTAGAACGGCCGCAGAACCTGACTTATGAAAGTAGTATTGCACCGAATACGAAGGCAAAGGTCATGTTCAGAAAGAGGGCGTGTACGTCGCCGTAGGAGCGGTTGCAATCTTACATGACTATTCTCATCCGCACTTAATTACTTCAGCATATCTGCAAGGCTGTTTGAAGAAGTGTGTCATGACAACAGCGCCTCGGACAATTTCCATGATATTAATCACATAATCGTTTATTATAACATACATGGCGTAAGTTACTGTCACTGGGATGAGGTATAACCCACAATTATGATCTTCTCCCCTGTTTCATGGGGCCAGGTAAGGCAAGGTAGGGCAAGGATTATATCTTGGATCTGATCTTGTATGGTCTCTATCCAAGCCGTCAATCCAACCACCATAATAAAAAGTTTGGCCCGTTTGTGGCTTAGTCCTCTTCATGTAGGGATTATAAATGCATCAAAAGCGCAGCATGAGCTGTTGATTCATGTGTTCATATGTTTGTGAATTTTACTATACGTTATATTTTTAGTTAGGCCGATAAGAACGAGAGCGGTCGAGCTTGACTGGTATATTCAAATTTCGAGGGTCAGGCGACAAGTGAGAAGGTTTTGGAGTTAGGTTTTGGTAAGAGGTTCCACTTGGACATCAAACATCCTCCAAAACCCGTGGGACCTGACAGGAGCTGACTGACCGGGGTGTGCTTTACGTAGTGGACAACCTAAGAGGGCTTAGCGATGTTTGCTGGACAACGACATCTCCCACGGGTCTGGTCGACCTGCCATTGATCATTCCAGAAGCGGGATCGCAACACGCCACACGAAGTTCCTCTGTTCGACGACTCGGGATCTTCTGCATTGATGGCTCGTGGTTTAGCCCGGGGTGGGGTGGAATATAGTTAAGGCACAGTATACCGTCGCCGTCCTCGAACATTTCAAGTAATTTGATTGAAAGGGGCCTTAGCGCCCTGTCGACTCACAATGCGCGCCCAGATATTCAACGTTCCATTTATGGCCAAAGTAGTATGTCATCAATGCCACCCTCTTTAGGTGGGTATTTGCTGTTTCCACGTCCTTTCGGTTGTGGGTAACCAGACCATGTCATTGGTACTGGTTGAGACCAAACCAAAGATGGTGGCAGTTTCCAGAGAGTTGGAATCAAACCTATTGTATATAACTCAGGTTTGTCGTTCAATAGGGCTTGGCTTTCCTTCCCCTCCTAGGTCATTGTCATTATGTGGGGACCTTCATCTGAAGCGATTCCGCTACAACTGAATAACGCGTGAGCAGGCCTTCCATCATGCTGAGGTCCTAGTGTGTTGACATTCAATCAGCTCACTATTGATTGGAACATTCCTTAATCTTATGATGTACATGCTTGTACTTGGGCAAGCCTACAAGTACTATATGAACAGGACCAGAACGAAGAACGACGGACTAATTGTCGAGCTCAGTATCGCACTGAACCTTCTATCGGACACTGTTGGGTCAGCCGCAGCCTGCGCTCTCATCTTTCTGGTGCGCATTGCTATTGTTCCTATGATATCTTTTCTCATGAATGTCCTTTATAGTACACTGTACCTTATTGGGGTACGAACCTGCTAATTCGAGAAATTGTATCAAAATTGACGCATCGGTATTCCGCTCTAGGAGATACTGCGAAAGTTCAAAGGAATCAGTGGCCGTTGATCGTCATTCTATTTACCACAACTTTGAATGCTTTGATAGTGCAGTGCTTTATGGTTCATCGTTACTTCAAATTGTGAGTGGATATGCTTTTCGAGTACTCGTAGATTGACATGCCTTATCTAGGGCTCGAAATTTCCTCATCACCGTGCTTCTGATCCTCTTTGTATTGCTCGGGGTCCGTATTATCCTCTTCCAATTCTTCACCCTCCTCTCACTTCCTCCGCCAGTTCTCAAGTATGTTTCGAAATGCCGTTGCCTCAGCTCGACACCCCTCCCTTGCCAAGCGGTACAAACAGATCCGTTATATTACTGTCGGGCTCTCAGGTGCTGTTCTTGCTGATATTGGGATCACAATTGCCCTGCTATGGCAGTTGCGTCGCTTTTCAACATGTAGCAAGGCGACGGCTGGGTGAGATTGGACTAGTGTTAGGGATCATCAGCATTTGATATATTTCTAGCCTTCTCCAACGAATTTCTGTTGTGGTTATCAAGACAGGAACGATACCTTCACTCTTCGCTGTTGCCTCCCTTATTGCGTACCTCGTTCGTCCCGAGTCTCAAGGTCTCCAATTCTCCCACTAGTCAACAAACTACTTATGTTTTTTCAGTCTCAGTCTCCATTTTTCTCCTTCTCGGACGTGTCTACACGTCCACGATGCTGTTTACCCTCAATAGTCGCGAGAAGATACGGGGAGATATATGGATTCATACAGACATTGTTGGGTCTCTGGATACTCGTAAGACACCTGCGTTCTTTTCATCGTCGGATATACCTAAATGTGCTTCCCCAGTAGAAGTTCCACCATTCCCCGGAGCTGAGAAGGAGAAAGACCATGAAATTGTCTTTGCTCGTCGTTCTGAGGTATGGACGGTCCTTTCTCAATAATAATTCACTCCAGTAGCGCCAAAACTTACTTTTCAACGAAGCCCAACAAGACAAATTTGAGTTATATACCTTCAACTTTGGTTACGATGCCCTCCCCATCGACCTCGGGCACTCCAGAAACAACAGGAGAACTGTGTCGTGACGCTTCTAGGCTGGCACCATCGAAACCCGCACCCACTCTTGCAAAATCGAGCTTAATGTTGAAACCTGTTCGATAATTGGTCACGGTGCGGTTGAATGTATAGATTAATTGGATTACAACGAAGTTGTCCTGTATCGCGAATTCCTTGAAATCAATGTATTTATATTTATAATTATCCTCCCCAAATAAGGAATCCGATAAGATCACACCGATTTGTGATTTTGATGACGTCTTTCCTCTCATTCTCTTTCCATTAATGACTCTGAAAACGTCCAACTCTCCTCCTGTACTTACCATTGCCGGTTCAGACTGCAGTGGAGGCGCAGGAATACAGGTGCTCAGCTGACATTTCTCTCGACAACTCGAGCCGAAGATAACCTGATTCTGTAGGCCGATCTTAAGACTTTCTGTGCATACAAATGTTACGGGACAAGCGTTATTACGGCGCTCACGGCGCAAAACACGACCGAGGTAGCAGATGTATTTGCGACTCCACCCCATTTTATTGAAAAACAGGTTTCGTGTCTTGACCCTCTCAGCAGGAGTCAACCGAGTGCTGAATTCATCGGCAGGTTGAAATGGTCTTATCTGACATAGATATCAAGGCTATTAAGACTGGAATGCTTTTCGACGCTGAAAATACGCGAGCTGTCGTTCGCAGCATCAAGAAGCATTATTCATCCTCATCTCCGACCAAACCTCCAATCATCTGCGACCCCGTGTGCGTCTCAACGTCTGGACATACACTGCTGCACTCTGATGCGTTGGATATCCTTATCAACGAGCTGTTCCCACTCGCAACGCTTATAACTCCCAACAAGTCCGAAGCAGAGCTCTTGCTTTCCCAGCGTGGTTTCCCTATGCAAATAAATACACTAGAAGACATGATCTCAGCGGCAGGCCGTATGATACTTATATTCGCATCTCATGCTGTTCTAGTGAAAGGCGGACATATCACAGCGACGGTCGAGGGCGTAAATAGCTTAGCTCAGGCGAATTCGCAAATACGAGTACTACGACACGGTCTGCTTGGAGAGAATATGGAGATTCTGCTGGCAGGTGGGGAGGGGAGATCTGATATTGATTTCAATCCAGAATTAGTGGTGGATGTACTGCTGGAAAGAGGGGGCGAGACGACACTTTTTGTGAGACCAAGGGTTGAATCGACAAGCACCCATGGAACTGGGTGCACACTCAGTGCGGCCATTGCTTCTGCGCTGGCACATGGTGGAACGTGTATGTTCGGACCTCACTCCTCTTTTCGCCCTATTGACAGTACTTTCAGTGGTAGACGCTATAGACAGTGCGACCATCTACACCCACCTGGGTATTGAAACGGCCGAGCCGATTGGTCAAGGTCACGGCCCCCTCAACCATCTCCATTCAATAAACAAGGTCTTGATACCCAGGTGCGCACCCGAACTACTATGATCTGACTTCGGGTGCTCACATTCGTTTTTATAGACCGACAAAATTTAGCCCATATCCTTTCACAAAATATCTCATCGAAAGTACTGTACCGACTTGGAAAGCCTACGTTGAACATGATTTCGTTAGGCAACTTGGAAAGGCGAGTTTATCCCGTTCAGCGTTCCTGCATTTTATTATGTGAGTACCTAGTCCCTTTGTATTATTTGACACTCAAGAG
>QFDT01003350.1:0-24872 GCA_003315915.1 Macrolepiota dolichaula | reverse complement strand
GCACGTGCTTAATTCCGTAATAATCTGGGAAATTAACTCAACCAGTATTCAGAGACCATCAGTGCTACAGATGGGCCATCAAAGGGCTCAGTCTCCCTCTTTAGCAAGCTCATGTTTTGTTTCAGTAGGTCCGCATCCCTCAGAGTCGAGACGCACCTCATGCGAGTAATCAGCACGAGAACGATTTTATCATTTTCATGGCCAACCTACTGTTCGCCTAGCACGAAATTTATCTGTGCACAGAGAAGTCGACGACCACACTCTCCTTATCCGAATTTTGTCCCCCCTTCTCCTCTCCGCACCCTCACACCACCTCAAGACACTGAGAAAGATCTGGGTAGACCAGCTCATGCACGTTCCAGCTTGGAAAGCAGCAAGCCGGAAGCTGACCCACCAATGGCGCGATTTCATCCTATACGTACGTGGTGGTGCTGAACGGGTGATACACCTTGACATAACTCTTGAACTTGAAGGCTACAGTAACTCTGAATGCCAATGTTGCATTTCTATCGATCCAGAGCGTAGACACAAACACTCCACCGTTTCGCCATCCCGCTCAGGTTTCGTGTTACCTATCAATTGTCTTCAGCCTCGGCAGTATCGTTACTGGACTTTTACTACTGAAAGCAAACAGGACGGAATTTAATGTTTGTTCATTGCTCTCCTTGTTCTCTCCGCGCTAAATGATTCCCTTGTGTCCGGCAGGTATCATATTTGTATGAAAAACAACACTCCCTTTCAGCAGTGGAGACACTAGCTATCTTACATAGCTTACCTTACGCGCTTCTTACCTGGGCGTGAGTCTTTCTAAATCAAGCTGTTGAATACTACAATTTGACATGAGTGCTCACTTGATATTCAGAATGGTATTCTTCCTTGTGGCATTCTGTTGTATGGTCTTTATCGAAACGACAGCCTCAACGCGTGCCCTTGTCGCCAGCGCATTCGGTATTACGGGTCTACTCTTCCTATGGTGTATCAGGCGTGTTTCTGGAATGGAAACGCAACGCCAGCAGAGCTATCAGGATCTTCTTTCAGCTGCGTTTGAGAGGTTGCGCTCAAAGAAGTGTGATAAATCTCAAAAGCTGTGGCCGCCAGCAGTAAAGCCAGAGGCGGCAAGTATCGTGTAGAAGGCACTTGCACTTCTTGGATTTGACCTATAAAGAAGAGGATATAATTGTGAGATATATGAGCCTAGCTACGCGGATGCGTCAGGGTGCGCGTCGGCTGCATGCACAGACTCCTTAGCCATCTTACTCATATAGATTTTTCTCTGATATCTGATGCTAGACCAACCCTTTAACTTCACTCCTTTCGTGAAATAATTATACGGCGTTTTGATTGTAGCTGTAGTGATTTCGGCTCCCAACTGGTTCGTATACCCCATCTTCTCGTGTGGGTGGGACTTTCTCATCACCTCCTTATCGCGTGCTCGAATCTGAACCCTCTCTTTTATTTTCTCGTCTTGTATAAATAGCACTGGTGTCCTTTACTTGGTACCTCTCCACGATCATCTCAAGTTCAAACGAACGATCATCGCTTCCATCCACCGGACAGTTCGAGTGGGTTACAACCCACTCCACAGTCCTTCCAGCATCTGATGCAACCCGAGAACTTTGTTGTATCATGGTGATTCGAGAGTCGAAGAGTTGAGCGGCCGCCGTCGTGACATGGATCTTTAACACGAGAAAATCATCTTATTTTTGGACGGCATAATACATCACGGTGATAAGGGATTGTATGAATCTGAGACAATCGGGGTTGTATCAGATGTCAAACTCGCAAGCTTCCACCTCCTGGAATTCTGGGATAATTATATTCCGCAGATGAGAAAGCGAAAATATTGTATGCTCCCCTAGGTTCTGACTGAGAAGAAGAATCAAACGCCGCAAAAACTCATACGATTCGTGTGGTGAACCCTCCAGAAGTTGATAACTTGAGACGAACCCGGATTATTATATATCACAGATGGTAACGGGACGTAGGCTTTCTAATTCCACCATTCGCTCTCGTACCCCTATCCCCCTTGTTTCCAGGTGGTGCTTGGTCTTGAAAGTGCCTCTATTTCTTGCTATGGTGGAAAGAACCAGATAGCTCAACAATCTTCAAATTTCTCCTAGGCACATTCTTTATCAGAAAAGCTTGAATCCAACAGTAGCTGGGGTATATGGGCTACAACTCAAGTTCGGCTTCTGGACTGCAATGAATGAGTCCCATGTTCCGCCCATGGGAAACTTGGGTTGTCTTTGGATACATAAAGCATGCCTTCTACCCATGTGACGACATATTCGAATTCCAGAAATCTAGGCGTGGGGTTTATATATTCAGAGGATTAGTCATATACCACCGTAGCACTGTCTGCTCTGCGTGGTGTAGACCCAGGGCAGAAATGCTTCATGGCGCATTTCTCGCGACCCTCTCGTTTGCTTCTGTACAGGTAGCAGCATTGGCCCCTCCTGGGACAGTTTCAATTTCGCACCAAAGACTAGAACGAGTCGTCCGGCCAATATACGAACGATTTTTGGTGACGTACAAAATGCGAATACTCTTATGAATTCATCTACGGGAATAGCGACGCTGAATGGAGATTAAAGTTACATCGTATGAGATTTTGGTCAAGAGGTAACAAAGGACATAAGTTTGAGGTATGCTTGAGCTGAAATATTCCCAAGGTCGGAGGTCGAGTCTTCTTAACGACCACCCACTCCACCCCCGAGTCTCGTCGCTGCCTCTCCTTCACTGAGTCTCCCAAATTCATCAGCCCCATCCTCTCAGACGACTCATGACGTTCAGTATTCACAATGGACAGTGACGGTGTACAGTCCCTCCCGATCCCGCTCCATTAAGGAACATTTATACAAACAGTGGGCCAACAGCGAGGTGGTTTCCGCTTCATGACCGTCGTCAGTAACTCGGATGCTCAGGTCGGCATCACGGACGTCGGTGTCCAAAATACGTTTATGCCGCATTGGAATAAATACGAGCGTATACGGGATATTTCTTTACGCATGATCCTGATTTCCATGACCCCGATTTTTTGACAAGGCTGTGGTATGCGGGGGCTCATACGGTTCAGACGAATATAATTGATGTGCGTCAGGCTCGACAAATACCTTGCCCAGAACCAAAGGGTAAGAGCGGATTTGGTTTTAGCGCCAACATAGGATTAAGTTAGGTCATAGGTTGGGCCAATAACGCGACTGGAGGACCAGTTGAAGGGCCGATTTCGGTCGATGGGGCAAAACGTGATCGGTATGTTATCATGAGGGTAGTTGTAATACGAGGTGCTGACGGATATATTCACAGGAACATATGGCTAGGTTCGTCAGTTAAGGCCCCAATTCCGCAGCGAATGTACTGCTCTATCGGGTATGTTCCTTGCCGTTATTCGAGTGTGATGATCTTGACTACTCGGACAGGCACTCATAACCAGCGCTGGGCTTGCTAGTCATCTTGGAGACAATGAATTATCAGACGCGTATGCAGCAAATGCGACAGCGCTGAAAGAGGCAATGAATAGCTTGTTGTGGGACGATGAAACAGGGATGTACCGTGACAACGAGACGACGACTTTTACATCCTCAGGATGGGAATGCCCTTGCGATTCTGTTCAATATGACGCAGCGGCAGGAGCAGAATAAAGCCATAAGCCAAGGTTTGACGCAATTCTGGACGGATATCGGCCCGCTGAGCCCCGAGATAAATGATACAATCAGCCCATTCGTCGGGGGGTTTGAGGTATACATCCACGTTTCTGGAGTTTGCGCCTCTGATTGGTTGACAGGTCCAAGCGCATTTTATCGCAGGGGAGGGCGAATGGGCGATTGATCTTCTGCACAAAGGTGAGGTATTTTATTTCCCTGTACTGAGTGAACCGCTGACCGGATTCACCTATCCACAACAGAGGTAAGGAGTACCCCAAGTACCTATAAGATTAACTAACATCTCGCAGTGGGGGTACATGTTATACACCAACCTGTCAGTCCAGTCCACCCTCCTTGAAGGGTTTACTGCAAATGGCTCATTGGGGAAAATCATGCATTTCTTTCGCATTTCGCGTCCAACTAAGATGTTCCTGCAGGTACCGGGCAGCCGAAGGTTACAATTTTGACCACTCTGATGTAAGCCACAGCCACGGGTGGGCGACTGGTCCAACACCGGCCTTGACATTCCATGTCTTGGGGATTGGCATTACATCCCCTCTTGGAGAAACATGGACTATTAACCCGGTTTTGAGTGGTTTAAAGTCCGCTGAGAGAGGCTTCGAGACCGGACTTGGATGGTTCGGAGTGAAATGGAACATCAACAAGGATGTGTTGGCGAGTATGATTTCAACTCCGGAGGGAACATCTGGTACTGTTTCTTTACCGGGTTCTGGCAAGATTCTGGTAGATGACGAAGCGAGAACTGGCCAAAGCGTGGAGGAAGTCATAAATTGACAAGAATTCTAAATTGAAAGTGCAAATAAAGTTTCGGTGTGACAATCACACGAGCCTTGTGACTACCCACACACCAACTCCAATTCTCCAATCAAATTGCACCATAAATACACTGATATTATCCATGTGAACCACAGCCTCGTCCTATCATCCCTAATTAAATTCCCAGCACAAGGTTACTGATCCCGCATCCCAGCTACGGGTTCCTCGTGCTCGTGTTGAGCAACCGGACCAATCAAGCATTCAAAGTATCACTAATGTCCCGAGCCAGGACTCTTCGAAATGCGCCTCATGTCTCCCATGGTGAATGGCGCATTCGTGAGGTACCATAGCTTGCCGCTCGAACCGTCCGGCTTCAAATTCCCTATTCAAATCCGTTATTCCTATTCAACATAGATATAAAAAGACGTACTGCCCAGGCTTCATATTATTACGGTTGAGTGAGGATGGACCACCAGCCGTCCGCTCCTGCTCAGAAGTGCGAATAGACTCCGCCCCAGGACCACTAGGCATCCCCTGTTGACTCGGGGTCTCGCGTCGGGCGGTGTCCTGTCGGCCATCATTGCTGCACTGAGCATCGTTGTAGTTATTGGGGTTTACTGCTTAAACGTACAGTTTTGTGGAATTTCCCGAAGCGCTGCATCGTTGGTGAGAGAACACTGTGGGTTTGGTTGGGGTGTTGGGAAACCCGCACGGATACTTCTTTATATAATCTGTTCGTGATGAAGTAGTTTGATTTCCATTCCAACGGGGGTTACGCGCTGATATGTGACGCAACAAATTAAGGATAACCTGACTCCGCGCTCCGGCTGGGAAATAGCATCTTTTGGAAATGGCCACTGTCGTCATTGATGGAAGCATAAATAAAATACATGGAAAAATATAGTATTTGAGAAGCCACGCGTTGTGGGTGCAGACATTATTATACAACAACCTTATTTGCCACGATCACGCAGGGATTTCAAGTACGCCTGTACCCTCCAGAATTACCGCCGTATGAGTTCCCATAGTCGTCCGCATATCCAGAACCGTATGCCGAACCACTATAATTACCGCCATAAGCCGATGACGTGGTGGAGCCTACCCATTAGTCGTTAGAATAGAACCTGAACTTTGGGAGTTGGGATATTGGCGACTCACCTTGCTGACCCGCTTTCTCCCTCAAACGCTGCGCTTCCCTTTCCAATCGTTCAGCCTGGGCAATCTCATCGTTCCTGATGATCCAACCAAAGATACCAGTCGACGAAACGGTATAAAAGTGACGGCCACGAGAAGAACGGAGGAAGAGTGTTAAGACATGACATTAAGAATACTCTTCCGCACATCCAAGAAAAGCAGATTGGACGGACCGTTCCCTGTCAATGGAGCTCCTTCCTCCACTACCATACCCGGTCTGCGAACTGGTACCGGTCGTACTATAACCTTGACTGCCAGATCCAGTTGTGCCACGAGAATAATCGGAACTGGATGTTGCAGAGGTGGTCGGATATCCTCCAGCTTTACCAGTACCATAAGCGGTGTCCGAGCTGGAACTAGTGGTGGACCCAGTCCCAGTGTATCGTTGATTGGCGCTTGTGCTGTGGCCGTAGCCCGTGCCTGTACCTGTACCATACCCTTGTTCATAGGAGGTTTCTGAGGGCATGGGGTTGCTCCCGTGCTAGATGTGTGCATGTGTCATTAGGATAGACATAGATAAAGGGAACTGCGGAAAAAAAATACGCACAGTTACGCGTGATGTGGCTGGACCTTGACCAGACTGGGAGCTGTACGCTGGGTCCGAGGTATAGGTTCCATCATCGTCGGTCTGGTGATGAGGCGTATAATGTGAAGTCTCAGAATTGTTCTGACAGTTCAAAGCAATCAATCCGTGTTAATGGGCCGGACTGAGGATTACTTACATCTTTTTTATTCTTCTTGCCGAACAATCCCATTTTTACAGGCGATATGAGGAAACGAGATTGCGGGCAAGTGTGCTGAATGAGACGAGTGAGAGTATCTAAGTAGGACGTATCCTGGGAGTCTGTAAGATATGAGATCTATATGAGAATTGAACTCATTTGTATTGGCGCCCATGTGAGCAGGGTCTGAGGTTTGTTACATTGGGAATACGTCATGCGCAGTTGTGGGTTTCGGAATGGCCACATAGGGGCTGATACCCTCATGTCGCGTGGACAATATGAGATGTGGATGAGTCATGCAAGCATCGGAATTACCATTCTGCCAATAGCGAGAACATGATAGTCTAGACGTGCAAGATACACAACGATCGAACACGACCATTGGAATTGTTTAGTTGTGCGATGCGCGGTGAGACACCTCCTCTCCCTCAAGAGGCCAGAAATCAACTTCAAGTTCGACAATGCGCGCCCAAATAGCTTCGGCGCGTTTCCATGCGTCAGAATTAGGCTGGATGTCGAGGTCATCAACCAGTTTGGCCAAGTCGTCCACAAATTCGACAAATTCGGGACAACTCCAGTTGGTCGAGAAGGAACCTAGGGCGGAGTTTTGGTCATGGCCACTGGCTCTTAATTTGTCGGCGACGAAGGACCAAGCATCGAGATAAACCTGAAATGTAGATAAGTATAAGATTGATAATGATCCGGAGAATAGACGCACGCGTTCCATAGCCCATAAGAAGACCAGTCCATCTACGAGTCCATTTTTCGAGACTCTGGCCATTTCAGCGGTGTAATTCTTCGTGCCCTTTCGTTCTTTCCAGCCCTCTAAAGGTAGCTGCCACTTTGTGGCTGTGTCTTTGAAAAAGTTGACTTCCCGGGCGACGTTCGTCAGAGAGAATATGAGGGTGGTCAGGATGCGTTGATTAAATCTCTCCTCGGCAGAGTCCAGCGCGTGGGATGAGTTCCAAGGGATGTTGGAGATGAGGACGCCTATGAAGGCTGGGTAGGCGTGCGCGGCGTAAAGGCGATCCTGAGAAAGCCAGAGCGCAAGAAGCTTGGGTGACAAGGTCCCATTTCCGGCCGCAACCAGGAAAGAGTGGTTGACGGCCTCTGAGTATTTGGGTACAGTGACCAATTTAGTGAGGTGGTTTGTGAGGGAGGGCATGACTGTTAACGTTAAGGCTTTTGAGGGCTCGATTTCTGTTTATAAGACTGCGACGAGGGCGTTTATGATGACTATCAGGCTTCGGTTGTTTGCGAGAGAAGCTCACGTTTTCGAGAGCTTGGGTTCCTCTGGAGGAAGATATCAATCAGAAATCTCAAATCGGAGCTTTGCTTTACTTTCATCGAAATCTGGAAATTGATCGGCGCAGGGATTCATAGTGTCCATAGTTGGTCACCTGTTTGTCCATGCTTGTATCAGAAGTCAAAGGCAAAGCCAGTGCTAGACAACAACGCGGGGAATTCCACTTTGGGACAGCGACCAGAAATTTACGCCAACACACTTGCAGCCGGCTTACACCCAGGACATACGGGTTCTCGACGGCTAGTACGATGTCCAACCTCGCCGCGGCCAAGGCCGTCAAAAAATTTAGAGTCGACCAACTTCTCAAAGTTGAATCTCATATTCGCCGGCTGGGCCCGCTGTCCAAAGAGGTCACTCCGAAGCTTCAACCCAACTCCAATACCACTGTCCTACCCAACCCGTTTATCCCTCGTAAACACCCAGAGACTGGTAGATGGCGACCGCCGGTGTATTCGCTGCGAAGACAGGCCGAGCTCGTGAAGAAGGCCAAGGCTAGTGGATTGCTACACTTGTTGCCCCCTGGTCCGAAGAGTCCCCAGACGCGACTAGGTGTGACAGAGGCAATTCAGGAAGCACAGAAAGCGACTACCGCAGTGTCTTTGGAAAGCTTGAAGAAGCAGTTGAAGGGCAAAGAGGACCAGTCGGTGTGGGCTGGGCCCGTTGCTTGGGAAGGCAAGTTGAAGGAGAAGAAGACTCGTGGTAGAGAGTTGGGTATTACCCTGTACGCTGGAAAGAAGAGGATGTTCAAGGGGCACAAGTGGGAGCGCGTGCGGGAGGAGAGACTCAGGAAGCGGGCGATCCTCCTTCGAGATATGAAGAAGAGAATATACAACTACAAGAATGTGAGTCTTTGTTTCTATCACTCACTAATTATGCTGAAATTGTATTAGTATTACAAGAGGAGGAAGCCCGATCCTCTCAAACCACCAAGGACTGTCAAGGCTCCCAAGCTGCCCTTCTAGATTACCACTTAATATACTTATTACGAGTTCTGTTTTCGTTTGTTCTAAGCGCCGATCCGGCGGTTAATCACCGAATACTTCCAAATGGAGATTTGACTTCCGAGGCTGCATTGTTTGTGTTCGTTTACTGCTCAAGACACCCGCACATAATCCTGTTTTCACCCTCATTGCAACCTCCTCTCCAACCACCACCTCTGCTTTTCTCTTCCACTTTTGCTTATTCTCCAACGTCTTCCAGATGGCCTCGTTCAAGTCCGATCGTTCTCGCAAACCCTATAGCGTTAGTTGCTCTCTTAGCTTCCTATGACGATGGCCTAACCCTCCCGTTGTCTTTTCCGACCTCTTGTGGGCCATAAATTTCAGCGACCCTCAAGAGCCCCAGAAGGTCAATGGCTGCACGACAAGGCGCCCGGTCACAATACCAGTCCTGCCACAACACGTTCCTCAAGACCTTCGACAACAGGACCAGCGGTCTCCGCATCTGGCACGCCCACAGACAAAATATTGGTCTCAAACCTGCATTACGAGGTTACAGCCAAGGACCTAACGGTACGCCTCCGTTCACCTCCCCCAGAACGCGTTCAGCATCCTATCCACCCATCAGGGCGGAAACACTCTGCTCCGGCTGGGCTAGCATATGCGCCTCATCGCCTTGCCCCCCTGAAACCCTTTCATCTTATGAGCACTACTAACCTACCTCATGTTTAGGCTATATTCGGACAAATTGGCACGCTCGTGCGTGAGCCACTAATAAGGGTACGGCAAGCCCCCGAGCTCTCCCTCCGCTGAAGTAAACCAAAACCAACCAAACCCTTTGGACCCTCTCCCCTTCTCCTGTTCCTCTCCTCCACATGAAACTTGTCTTCTTGTGGTCGATGGTTGATTTGCGTTGGGGATACTACGATTTTTTTTGTTGACACCCCCTACGAATAGTACGACCGCAGCGGCAGATCCTCGGGACAAGCTACCATTTCTTTCGAGACGGTGGCAGAGGCCGTAAGAGCCAAGAAGCAATTCAATGGCATCCTAGCCAAAGGTACATACTCTGTTCTCTTTCTTATTTCGCACTTCTCAAAATTCGAACTTCGTAGGGCAACCGATGACGGTCGATTTTCTAGCTGCAAGACAACCACATGGTCGCTCCTCAAGTGCACCGAACGGCTCACTGATTAACCGCGTGCAAAAACCGCCCTTGTTGGACCGACTGGCGTCGAGGGACGATTCGAATGTTAGATCCGCTTCGGCAACACCTGTAGTGTAAGCTCTAACCTGTCATTGTTTTAATATCCAGCTTATGAAGTCATCATTATATATACGCAGAGGTGGGGTTGGTCCTATCCGCTCACGACAAGGACCTCGTGCACCACGCGCTCCTAAGAAGGGACCCAAAAAACCACCCACAGCGGAAGAGCTGGATAAGGAGTTGGACGCTTTCATGGGAGATTCTAATTCACCCGCCGTACCCGACAATGATGCACCTCTTTCGGGTGTCGCCCCGATTGAATCGTCAGAGATCGCTGCGCCAGCTCAGGATGTAGAGATGGCTTAGCCTTAACGTGTTGAATGGTTTACTCATCATTCTCAATGACTCTTGATAATCGCTTTGTTTTTTGTATGGTATATCTGCGATACATCTTTGTTAATGGACTTTTGGAGCAAAACGAAAACAAAAAATCAGGTGTGGCCAACGTGGGGATCGAACCCAAGACCTTCGCGTTATTAGCACGACGCTCTAACCAACTGAGCTAGTCGGCCGCTTGAATGCTATTATGACAGCAGCTCTATTCTCGCAGACACTCAGCTTTTTGTCACGAAAATTATGTTCAAAACCCTGACATGGGAGCCTGATAAACCTCTTGTGAAGTTTGCTGAGGCTGTATAAATCAATTCCTAGGAATCCCATATCAAACCTCAATTTGTTGAACAGACAAACATGCATTGATCGACACGATTTCCGTGTCGGACATTGGTGTAGATAACCAGGGTCGGATGTCCACGCATACACGTATTTATGCACACAACATGCATGCGTGGATATAACGATTTTCTTTCATTCGCTATTCAATACCATGGACAAATAATTTGGAATATAGAGCCTCGTCCGTACCTGTCTCTTCGGTTCACGAGACTTCACCTAATTTTTTCCCCTGCTAATAGAGAGAATCTGGTCCATTTACATGAGGCAACTCTGACAATCAGTTCATCTCCGGTGACCCTACCAACGAAATAATTCACGGGATGCCCGTCTAATTCCACCGCCTTCCAACACGCTGAGGAACCAAAACTGTACCCCACTAAACACAGGCAATCGAAATCTGTGTGTGTGAAGCTTGTGCCTTGCGAATAAGAATTGATCCGCCAGGGCAGTGGAAATAACATATTAGGGTAGGCACGCCTGTAATCAAGGTAACATTGGGCTCTATCAAATGGCGAACCGGTCCTAAAACGCTTGTACTTTGTTGAATACAATTCCTCTCCACTCTTAGGGATTGGAGCGGCGTTGACATCTGCAGCTTCCCACTCCTTCATACCTTTCCTCCCGGAAAATTTCCACTTTACAGAGCCGAGGGGCGGGTTATCATGGGAACAGATCTCCATCCATGGATTGGCGATGGGAATCTCTGGCAGCTACGCGCAGCACTTATCCCTGTGTCAGGCAATAATAGTTCTGGTCTACCTCCAGATAAACGTTGCATTTATAACAAGATCTGGGCTGTGCATATAGAGCCTTATATGTTTTCAGGACAGAGGACAAGTCGTCCAAGAGAAATCCCCATTGCACCATCATAGAGAGATGAAGAGGAATGGGAAAGGCTTGGTGGCGCCCTCAGGCCGGCGCCCAGCGCTCAACTTCGACGCTCAACTTTTAGCCTTAGATCCAGACGCAATGTTTCTGGTACATACAAGCATCCGTAGAGGCCGCACACTGAGAGATGGCTTCAATACTCCAATGATGGATTGTTCTGTTGCTCCATTGACAAACGATCCCATTTTTACTATCCATTGTGTTTCGTTGATAGATGTAACCATAGTACTGGATTCTCCCTCCTGTTGGTTCCTCGATCCTCCTTAGCACGGGCAACTGCAGGGTGGGTGAGTGGTCAAAATATCGATATTGAGGTCTCTAAATCGAACATGATAGTGATTCTCGTGCGATCATGTTGCTGGTTGGAGGCAAGGTATGTGAATTTCTTAGCAAGTATATCGGCTATCGATTGATGCATATTTCATAAGAGGTCACATGCCCCAGTGAGGCCTCCCTCCATGGAGAATGGTTCGAATAATAGGGGGGTTTCCAGGGAAGTCGAATGAACAACGCCCAAGCCAAGTGGATAGGGACCAGAAATTCTGGTCTCCCAGGGCCAAGTTCTTCATATTCAGAACTTTCCTCCCCGTGTTGATCCGGCTCCTGATCGACATTAACATTGCTAGTGTCGCGGCTCGGCATCTAAACATGTCCAGTCGGCTGCGAGGTCTTCCTTATTTCCATTCATCAAAACGCTTGAAGTCTTTACTGGATTTGGGACTTTATTCCAGTCATACGGGGGAGATCGCCTATGAGTGTGAAAGCTCCGTTCTCACACATTGGCAGGCGCACAACCGCTCAAAATAAACTGAGAAGATCTTACCCTGTTCGGTTCGCTTCTGCAATGGCTACCGTGGTAATGGCTACCGTGGTCGGGCTCTTAAGACGAGGATACCAGTAGAGTTCTACTCAACGCACATTAACAGAACCAGAAATGAAGTCTGTTTAATGCTCATCTCAGCGTCGTTGTTAACAGGATTTGTTGAATTCAGTTTCAGGGATCAGATTCAGAACGGGTAAGGTATGTCTTCTTTGATTGACACACGTCGTACCCTCGAGAGTCCTTTTATATTGCTGATGGTCATGATGAAATTCCAAGAATACGGGTATCAGCTTCCGCAGGGAGCTCTGTACTTAAGGTGGTATACATACACAATTGGTCATCCCTCCCGTTCTCCCTTCCCTTACCTCAGGATTGCTTGTACATTACTCATGTCTGATCCTTCCTTAGTTCATCAATTACGAGTTACATCTGTAAGTTCCGATACCTACGCATACTCGTGTGTTTGTCTGAGCTCTTCGATAGTACGTCAAAGGTTTGGATGAGTCTCTATTCCACGGACCACACTCAGCATGCATGTCCCTCCCATCCAGTTGGAATTATTACCCTTCTCGTCTGCGAGCATGTTGGAACCCTCCCCCGCGAGGTCAGTACATCTACCAGTTTGGCCGAAGCTCATTGGGTTCAATGCTGTTGTCAAGGTTAAGCTCATCTGGAAATCGAAGTGGACGATCGTGAAGTTTCTCTTCCTAATTTCTCGTTATATGCCATATATATGGACAATTGTGGAGCTTGCCCGTATATCTCTCTCTTCATTCCACTGTCCCCGGGTTTGTTGATGATTTTCTTTCTATCTTCTCAGAATCGTTGTGGTTCCTAAATGGATCTCCCGGCAGTAACGTTCGGCTTATCACAACTTGGAGTTGAGTACACGATCCAGCTGACAAATGGAAATTTAGCGTTGTCCTCAATTTATTGTTCCGCTCATCTGTACGTCCTGGAATATCTTTTATTTCACTGTCAGCCCGTAACCCCCGACCAGGGATTGGAACATTTGTCAGGATAGCTGCGGAAGGTCAGCACAGACTCAGAGGCCTACACTACTCAAGACTAACATTCTTTTCAAAGCATTCTTTTGTTTAGAGGCCTATGCAATATGCCATAGGAGCCGAGCAGTACTCGTCCTATTCTGCGTGGCGGCTTCAGTAAGTTATACGAGCTCACCTGCCAGAGCTTCTTCACGCACAACTCTTTTCTCCAGGCAATAATCATCGCAAGAATCGTTGTAAATGCTCTGGATACATTATTTCGTGAGCACGACGATCATTTTAGGGGATACTAGCAGAGAATCCTGACGGGTAATTGCTTTCAGAAAATAATAGCGTACCGTTACCAGCTGGGTGTGGTGTGGTGACGCTTAGTCCAAGGGACGTGCTTATCCCAGACTCATATGGCACCGTCAACTTTGCTTCTGGTGTGACTTGTTGCTCAAGTAAGCATTCATTCCTCATCCCAACAATCAAATACGCATCTGATATCAATACCTTGAGTTCTCTTACTCTGTATCGTTTTCACGCGATGGCAACAATACAGGTATAAGATCAGCATGACTCCATTGATCGCCAAGATATACCAAGGAGCCTTCTTATTTTACTTTGCACAAATCGGTAACATCACCAGTCGTCCGACTGATTCTTAAGCTAACTCAAACCCTCCCAGGCTTGGCTATTATAAGCTTCACCACGGCCATATCGCCAGATTTTCAGTATGACTTCTACCGTAGTTTCAGGTTTCCTCGTATCGCTGATACTTCTTGCGTTATAGACTAGACCTCCTTATGGCTAACATAATCGCCGCGAGGGTTATCCTCGATGTGCGGGAAATAGGAACGGGAGAATGTTTTACAAGCACAATCCTCCCAGTTTCCAGAGCTGCGTCGACGCTCAAGTTTTTCAGACCAACCCTTACGCAGCCAGAGTCTACAACCTGGGGCGGTGATGATGTCTAACGAAGAGGTTCCCGGGGACCATATGGGAGCCCGTAAAACTGTCATAGCGTATTATAAGTAGGTGACTATTGATGGTATACTACGACATTTGAAACGTCATATGTGACTTCTTTTACTGAGCCTGCGGAATCGTGAGTCTAGGCGCTAGTATTTTGATATGATATATAATAAAAGTAAAAATAAGATGTATTTATATATATATCTGTGCCGCATAGTTTCAATAATCCCCTGGATACACGACTATTCTTTTTCTGGAGATACTGTCACTGAGGTTGGCACCTAGTTGCCATAGCTATCAGAATAGGGATCCTCAGGGGGAGCTATGAATGATTTGGTTGGTAGATGTTTGCATTGTCTGCATCACTTACGTTGATGAATAATGAATAGGGGCACCACCTAACAGCAGTTATATTGAACGATTCGGCGCGCAGTAACAATCAATCAACTATCCCCCGACTATGCATTCTCCCGTTCTCCAGGAAAATTAGTAACTGTTTCATAGCAATAAAAATCCTCATCCCGTATGTTATTGATCTTATGTCTAACAAACGTACCCGATCAGAAATCTCAGCCGAAATATCAAAGAGTGAACGCACTTGGCTTTCAGGTGGGACCGCAGACCATTAAAGTTGAACTTATTCTCGAAAGGCTCTTTCTCTACACTAGGACCTTTTACTGCTGTGATTGGTGCTGATCCGGGTTCCGTGAATTTGACCTCGCTATGGCAATATTGGCACCCATAATTGATTTTATTGGTCCATTTTTTTGCTGCTTTCCCCTTGTGCTGCACCATCCATGACGCAAGGCCGAAGGTAGTGGGTTCCGGTGTGATATCGAAGAGTTTCGCCTTTGGTGCTAGTTCGATGACCATAGGGGCCATGTGACGATGAGAGTGGCCGAGCTATGAGCTCTGGAATTGGAAACGGCTGGACCGAAAATGCGAAGAAAAAACCCACGAGGCTCCTAGCATGGACTGGTATCGGTGGAACGCAGCTCTTACAAACCCACCAAGCGTCCTTCATCTCGATAGGCGGCTTGTCCACTGCTTGGTTTGCAAGGCCGAGTTGTTCAAGACTAGCTTCGGCGACTGCGCAAGCCTATGACATCATTAGCATAATCGGTAGCAGCCCATGAAAGCCCCTCTCACCTGTTCGTCCTTCACAAAATTTCCTGCACTCCAGGGGTGGCTCGCAACCCCCAATTTTTCCTTCCCATCCTTCCCTTGACATTGATGCCGGCAAACCCCCTTAAAGTCCAGGCACTCGTTTATCGCATACAAATTATCGACTGAATCACAGCCCTTACACCTCCACCAGGCGTCCAACCTCAACACGGGATGTAGAACCCCATGCGCTGGCACCATCTCATCCCAGTCCGCATCACCTTCGATTGGCTTCATGGTCAGCAACATTTCCTGCTTGGTCTTTTCGACCCATTGCACAATCTGGTCCTTGATAAGTGTTGCGGCATGGGCTTCCAACCTAGACAAGCTATGCCACTGGAACGTCTTCACCGCAGGTAACTCAAGGAATACAGGAAAAGACGGGAGGATAGGGTACGCCTTGGGTTGCGACATGAGTTTTTGATAGTATTTCCACACTTTTTGGAGGTTCTCTTGTGGAAGTTTGCGCATAGCTTTGCGATTGCGGTTCCGTTGGAGAATCTGAAGCTCACGCGCGATGATGGGTCGGAGTCGAAGATGATCTATAAAGATTCGGGTATAAGTGATTGTATTCGGTGACAGTGTCATACACACCTGCGTCACGAATATATTCTCGTTCGAAGAGTTTGTGATGGAGGAATTGCCCATACGAAGTGTGACTAAGCATATCAGCGTAGTTCCACCTTTCGGCTCGAGCAAATTGGCGGCTCCTTTGGGACTCATGAGTGGTGATACAAGTGGACAAAAGAGATGTTCTGACTTCGCTTTGTTATGCCTCTGAACCATTACGATCATGTCTAGCCACTGGCGCTTCCATTGAATCAAGTCAACACAGAGCTGCATGACCAGTCAATACCTACTGAAACGATCGTGAGGGCACTAAAAGTGGATTACCTTCATCCACACATTGTTCCTCGCCGTCGCACGCATCAGCTTGAGGAGTGATGTCCTAATACCTTCCGTTTTGTCCCAGGTGCTGAGTTGTTCTATGAGAGCCACGCGAGTGATTCTGTTTGCTGTAGGCCATGACCGATATGAGCACTTCGGAAATAGGTGAGAGCAACCGACACCTCACAGAGTCCGGCTAAGTGGGTCCAATCACAATCGAAAATATCTGCTGACTCGAGAGCTGGGGCCTGTTGCCATGCAAATAAACGCGCAACAGTCCATTGCACCTCGTGTTGTTTCTTGGACTGAAATTGAAATTTGCTTCTAGACTCAGTGTCAATAAAGGCCAGAAAGGCATGAGATAAATGCTCACCTTGCTAGTATAAGGCAGCGGCGCTGGACAGATTATATGTCGATACCCACGTCAAGATGAATCGGACGAGTACCCACCGACGAGCAAAGCCGAAGTTTCACAGAGTATGAGGTATACATATTATCGGTGTACTCCCCACAACTCTATAGAGCTAATTAATGTATTATCGAGGATCGATTTGTAACAACTTTGCGTACCTCACACAAGCCACCATCAAAAATGAAAGCCGCGTACGCCGGTTCTCTCCCAACAAAACACCGCACTCCTTCGAGGACCGTGACACCCATTCCAGTCGCGTCCGGAATATCCTGACTATAGTGCAGTGGGTCGGGTATTCGAACAGCAATCCTCACACTTTTCCAGATGAACTGTGCTCCTGGACTAAGAAGCTGTGCACATAGAGCTTTACAGGTTCGGGCCACGGCGAGAAGATCGGCAGGAGAGGCAACTCGCGATAAAATTTCTGCAAGTATTTCAAGTGGGAGATTGAGTAGTAGAGAGCATTTTGAAATCCCGACCAAGGAGCCCTCGGGGCTGAGTCGCGTCAGCCCGTCATTCGCGTTGGCACGGGTAACGATAGAGGTCGCGACGTTGTTCATAGGATGAGGTCCGACGGAGGCTCTCTGGGACATGTTCTGAAGTAAGCAAAAGTTTGTCGTAAGCTTATTGCAGGAGCAGAGAATTGGTGCGTGACGTCACAATCACCAGACCCAGCTTGTACGTGGAACTTTACATATAGCACAAGTAACACAGCACGCTTGGCATCCTTTTATTTGCACCATTTGCGCAAACTCAGAAACTCAAGGATAGGACGAGGGGCTCCATTTGATGCTATATACCTCAAATAGCACCAAGCCGCTGCTATAAATGGCCCAACCCAAATACATCCTCATGTGGGCGTGGAGGGAGGTGAGGCCTGTGAGGACCTCTATACCAGGGGCCATACCCCGCGCAATAACGCCGATGCCATACTCATGTCTTTCCCCTTGACAGTCATAGACACTTGCGGGAACATGAATGATATACGTTACGTGTCGGCTCCGAAAGCGGGCTTCTTGTGCTTCGATTGAACTAGAAAAGTCAGGCGAAGGCGTCATAGGATATCACATGGAGGATATTTCGCCGGAATTTGTTCCAACATCGGATTAATCCCGTTTTCGTGGACCCCCATGGGGTGCCATAAGCAAACTTCAGCTATCCTCTCTAAACCGTCCTTTAGGCCAAATCTTTGAAAAAGAGAATCAGGGGAGAACCCTAGACGCGTATCACCGGTGGATAGTTGAGTACCTGAAGCAACATTCAAGAATTTAACTCTCTGATATTTGTTACTGAAAATTGAACATCGGATAAAATTTGGACTGAAGTGACATGCGTCATCAGCCCATAGCCATTCTTAGAGTCTTCATGGCGAGAGCCTTCTGCTGATTGGTGGGGTCAAGTGATGATTACCCTACGAGCTGTCAGAATAACAAGCAAGCAGATGGTGAGTAATTTTGAGTAGATCTATTTTTGGAATCCCTGAAAATAAACTTCAACTGCACTAGAATAGCCAAACCCCATGCCGCGAGACCGCTCCCAACTGGTGCCTCACGTAGGTCCGCCTACGAATGGTCAATCATGTATGTGCCATAGGAAAAGATAAGCCCGTAGGATCTCACGAGTGCAGTATTTTCCCGCTCGGCAACCAGAGGATCACTGCCCATGCCGTCTGGCCGTGTTCTGCGAACTACCCGAGCATATGGAACACTCAGTTCTGTCAAGCACGAGACATTTCATGCGCATTCCATGTCTGGATATCCATGAACGCTGAGGGTTGGTAAGGAAGATATATATAAAGGTCGCGAGGATATGAACACATCTCTAGCACCCGCCCTGACACGATCGCAATGTTTAAATCCCTGCTCTTTGGTGTATTGCTCGCTCTTGCACCTCTTATCACTTCTCATTGTGAGCCACAGCACCTGCGATATCACTTGGGCCTTGCTGGTACTCACGTAATAATTACTAGATACGTTCCCCGATCTTGTCGTGAATGGCGTCAAAAGCGGTGACTGGGTCAACGTCCGTATGACCAACAACTACAACTCCCAGAACCCAGTACGCGCAAACCTTCATTTCTTATTCAAAAGAAACTAATCAATGTGCCATCCTCAGGTCACGGACGTCACCAGCCCCGATTTCCGTTGTTACACCTCCCAAACCAATGCCGTTGCGACTACAATCAATGTCGCAGCTGGATCCCAGCTTGGAATTGCTGCCGACAATACCATCTACCACCCAGGTGTAAGTAGCACTATATTGTACCGCTCATCAATAACCCTAACCGGGGGGTCTTTGAGGTTGTCAATGTCTACATGGCCAAAGCACCTGGCAACGTTTCCACTTGGGACGGCAGTGGCACCGTCTGGTTCAAAGTTTACCAAATTACTGCTGTCACTAATGGAGGCACTTCCATCTCCTGGCCAGCAATGAGTAAGCTTGGTTTTCTTACCTACGTATTCAGGTGCTAATTTGAATTTTAGCCTTGAACACGGTCACCTTTACCGTCCCTAAGAATCTTCCTTCGGGTCAATACCTCGTGCGCGTGGAGGCCATTGCCTTGCATTCTGCATCCACTTTCGGCGGTGGTACGCTCCTCCATTTATCTAAAAAAGGGGATCTACGGCTAAATTAGTTCCGTACAGCTCAATTCTACCTCAGCTGTGGCCAAATCAATGTCACTGGTGGAGGAAGCGGCAATCCTGGACCTCTTGTTGCTATCCCTGGTGTATATACTGGCAATGTAAGTTGTTCAAGTATCAAGGTCCCTCTGCCATTTGATATTAAATGTTTCCCACAACAAAAAGGAGCCTGGTATTCTCATCAACATCTACTATCGTATGTTCTTCTCCCCTTCCTTTCTCTTCCACGCCTGAAGATATTAATTCTAGCTGTCCCGACCACTTACATCCAACCCGGTCCTGTGCGTATTTGTGTTATCTGTTGGGAAAATTGAACTCATATTGAGCAACTAACAGGCTGTCTGGAGTGGCTGAGCATCTTAAGAAGGTATACAAATATTTTGGGAGTTGTTTTCGTGCTATCGAGACAATCCTTATTCTGCTTTTTAATCCCTGAGCACTTGTCGTATGAATTACCTTGGTGTACTACTTTTGTAGGAATGAAAGGATTGGGCGATGTCCCTTCAAGGCCTAGTCTAAACATCAGATAAATAGTGAGAGGTGGAAATACTCACTTCATCCCCAAACAATGCAGACCAACATTACATCAGTATCGGCACGAGAATGAAAGGATCTGGGAGTGCACCAGGGATATCAGGAAAGCGTCGTGCAGCTCCAACTTCCATAAGAACCCTTTCCCCTCGGTGTCCGCAATATTTACACGATACGCCCTCAGTCCGGGTAGCCTAACCACTGTCCTAAATGAGATATACGCCCGGAATCAGAAGCTGCGCATAGAGGGGCTTACATATCCGAATTACGGAAAGGGTCCGCAGCAACGTTTCCGCGGGCATTTCGAGTGAGGTTTCAAAATTGATGCATCCGATTGACGGGTTCCAGGAAACTGGTTTTTTTGCCGCGCGCCCATCATCTGGATCTGCATGGGCGCTGGTAGGGTTCATAGCGCTGGTCGTGAGATTATGTCTATTTTTTTCTGGTGAATACCGCGGTCTCTTGGATTCTGAAAATTTGAGGGTTCGATAGGGGTGGTGAGTGGCTGACGCGTGACGTCATCGTCACGACAACCAGAGGACAATCAAAAAATTATACCACTGCGGCGTTTACAGCCCACCTCTTATTGGAGATATAATCTTACCTCTAGACAGATAATGTAAATGCACTCTACCGGCGACGGCCATAACGGCATCTACTAAGGAAGCAGAACGGCCAAAAAATTCATCTTAAGATGTGGTAGATTCTTGTATGGTCCTATAGAAATGTTGGTAAAAACTTCAAACACCTAAGTAGCCGTGCGTTGAATTGGAATCTCATAAATCTCATTATTAAAAATCGGATACGATAGCAGACCTTATACTCCTTCGGAGAATCGTTGTCTCTGGGTTGACATGCCTAGTTTTACCAGTTTGTGCAACCAGGATTCTTCTAAGAAGATTTCTGTGATAATATCATAACATGCCGGGTCGTGTAAGTGCTTGTTTATCCTATAGCAGGTCATCGTTGGACCATAAGTTAGACTCTTGAGGCGCACGTCAAGGACCGGCCCGGGAGTCATTAACTCGGTCACATGACCCCTGTTTGTGACGCGCCGTTCAAAGTTCCTGGTTCGAAATTCATACACTCTGATCGCTTGATCCCTGTCACAAAACACACACTAAAAACCTTCTCAACACAATGCACCCCGCCGACGACGACGACGTATTCCAAGACTCCTCAACACCTACCATCGTCGACTGCGACGTTCTCGAAGCCGCGAAAGAAAACGTTCAACCTCTGGGTACAGGCAGACGCGTAACGACCCTCTCTGCTATACTCGCTACACCACACGCTCAACGCGAAGCTAAACTCTCGGCGACACGGAATCGTTTGCGGATTAATGTTGAGATTGCGCTTGGTACTGACGGCGAGGATGAAGAAGAGGAAGAAGACACAGGCACGGACGCTCTAGATGCTTACTGGGCATTTGTGAACTGGACACTGGACAATTACCCGCAAGGACACAGTGCCGAGTCAGGATTATTAGAGTTACTCGAAGAGGCTACGAGAGTTCTCAAGGACCATGCTGGCGGTAAATGGAGAGGGGATGTCAAGTATCTCAAGTTGTGGTTGTTGTATGCGAGTTACGTCGAGAAGCCGGTGGTGATATACAAGTTCCTCATCGCAAATGAGATTGGAACGGGGTTCGCGTTGTTGTATGAGGAGTATGCTGCGGTTCTGGAACGAGACGGCCGGTACGTTGGTGCTTTTTATCGGGTATCGGATTATGAGCCTTGGGATTCTGATTCTGATGGGCGTGGGTCATCAGGCGGAAGGAAGCAGATGATGCATATAGTCTGGGCATCGCCCGTCGCGCTGAACCCTCGGCTCGCCTTCAAGAACGTTACAACGATTTCCAGAAACGCATGATGGGCAATATGATGCTTCCTCCCGCTCCTCCTAGCAGCAGCACAGTTTCTTCGCAGAAATCGAGACCGGCACTTACGACTACCTCTCTCAAACCTTCCACCTCTTCCTCTCGCACATCCACTTCTCGAACATCAACATCCTCTTCCTTGCGCAGTGCATCAACACCTCTCCCTATGACCTCTTCTTCAAACACCCGCCTTCAAATCTTCGTAGACCCAACAGGTACAGATTCCCAACCAGGGGAGAATGCACCAGATTCCTGGCAGGATTTAGGTACACGCAAGACGCGGGTGAAGGAGAACGTGCCGGAAGTGAAGAAGCTTGGAGGTACAACGTTGAAGCAGGCTGGGAAGAGTAAACGGATTGCTTCCACATCCGGAGCTGGTGGGAGTTCGAGGATTGCCGTGTTTAGGGATCCTGGGCCGGGGGATATGCCGCCACCGTCTATCGTGCCCGTGACAGGACCAGTGAAGAAGCAGAAAATTGGAATTGGGATAGGAGTACCGCCAAAAACACCTGCGAGGAGCTCTTCGTTCGCGCCGTTTGTTGATGCGGGTGCGGGTCATGATGCCGGTAGATCACCTACTGCATTACCTCCTGCTACGCCAAAGTTCACACCGTTTAGAGATGAGGTGAGTCAAACCCCCTTCGCGCACCCCTGTTTTCCTATTCTTCGTCCCTTTTTTTCTGTGGAGAAACTTACTCGGGATTCTGTTTTGCGCTTTTGTTCACTTGCGTGTTGGGGGTGGGTGGATAAATTTAGACCACGGTAGCAGCTGTTGCGTCACCTGCGAATGCTCTGGGAACGATGGATCCTGTCATCAAGGTCAAGAAGGCTGGATTGAAGGCACCGACCCCGAGTTCTGAGGCGGAGGCCTTGAGGAAGGATCCATTGAAGAATTATAAGGAGGTTCCTATGGTGGTTGGTGATGATGGTTGAGCGCTGGGCGTCATCGGTCGTTTGATAGATGAGATGATGTATGGTGGCGTCGTGAGCCTTGGTGCCTGGACTACTACAGAGGTTTGGGATGGATATATTATTAGATGGGTTGATGATATTAATGATTAATGATTGGGTGTGCTGATTGTTGTGTTATGTCGGCTAGAATGAAATTCCTTTTCTTTCTCGAAATATTGTATATTCAGTTTGTGATGCGTTGCTCTGTGTGCGTGCTGTCCGTTACGACTTGCCAGTCATGTTTCTTTGGCAATTCCGTTGCCACCCCGTCTAACTTGCGACGACGTCGGCAGTACAAAGCATTGCGACAGCTCCAAGAGGTTGAGCATGATACGACATGACATACGCGAAAATAGTTTCGCTTACGCCCATTAGGTATCCTCTCTGAATTTGTAGGAAGCTCTCCATTCCAGCTTAAACTTGATGCACTCAAATATTTTATCAAGGACAACCTTTACCGTACGCAATTTGAGCATGAGCATATTGACAATCTCGTAAAATTGACATTCATTTTTCATCAACTTGGGTCTTCTTAATTACTTGATTCATGGGAGAATGTGAAAGTTAGGCCAGGGAATACAGTCAAGGGCGAAGTTAATTGTGGGAAAGTTTTTTTGGGTAGGCCAATGTTGGCCTGGGGATTTGATGGTTGTGTAGTGTTATAGTTGGTATGTCATTGGTGGCTATGTATTCAATGCTAAGGGAGATTGAGTCCTGAATATAGGACTGGGGGACACGGTCGTTGTTCATGACTCCGTCAATGGGAAGGGAGGGGAGGGTCTCTCAATGGGAGGGGGGTCACCGTAAGGTTGCTCATAATACCTGGTGCCGTATGTGATGCTACAATTTTTTTTCATAACGTAACCAAGTCTATCCCTGTCTAACGCCTGAAAGAGAGAGGCGCTCACCACCCAAAAGGCGCAGAGAATTGCGCAATGGTGATGGGAACACACCACTTTCGCCACAACACGGGCTTATACCCGTGGTACCGCCACCCCCCTGTATACTTAATTTAAAACCTTCCAGGGGTATGGGCATCTGGAACCCCGTGAATTGGATGGCATCACCCTTTTGGGTAGAGTGGGGGAAGGGGCCTGTGGGTAATTGGAAGGTGTAGGTATATAAGCCCGATAACCTCGAAGGAAGGGGTGTTCGAGAAGAAAGTTGCCGCTTGCTGTTCGTAAGAACTTCTCTCTCTCTGTCTCAAAGCGTACAGTGCTGCTATTGCTCTGTGTGTCCTTCGCCACTCGTACCTCCCTTGTGCTTTTAGTCCGGGATTTCATTGCCGCGGAGAGAGAAGGGATCTTTACTAGGAGAGTATACTGTTAGTGGCCCACCCTCCGGAGCTTCTGCGGCATCTTTTTTGGACTGGGTCGGGGCCCTCTCGGTGCGGAAACGGTTTTACGGGAAATTTGGTGTGCGTTTGATTGAAAGAGGGAGATCTGTTGCTGTACTTGGGTGATTGATATATATCCGGGTTGCGTTTTGGGTGTGTATATATTCGGACCGTTGCTGGAATTCTGCTGCACACACACATCGCGTCGCCACCCCTCCCTCCCTCTTCTTTACCCCCTACAACGCGCACTACGCCAACCTTTCAGACGTTGGCTGGGATGTATTGGAGACTTCAGATTGTTGTGATGATGCTCGTGGCGTTGGCTATGTTTGTTGCGGCCGCACCGACCACCGCGGTAGCCGGGGAGGGCGTTGTGCAAAGGGTTTTGGATTCAGATGCTGCTGCTGCAGAGTCGCAGACATCGTTACCACTGCCATCAATAACGACTTCAACGACGATTGATGATACCCCTCGGTCTTTTAGGTGAGTGTTTCTGAAAGGATAGTTTGTTTGGGCTTGTGCTGATATGATGTATGTGTGATAGTGTGACGACATATATCCTGAATCTATTGTTTGGAAATGGGAGACGACATGTAACAACAGGACAAGAATTTGTGCGGCTGCATCGTCGGACGCATAGTATATCAGCCCGAAGACGGCATCCAGTACGTTGATTTGTTTGTGTTCGTGACGGCACGTGCTTACTCTTTGCAGTGATTTGTGTGTGTGTGTGTTTTTTGTAGTTGTATGGTATAGACTATTATTTATGACACGTCGTGCTAGAGACGATTATATATGTGGATTATTATATGGAATAATCATTGTTGGAAGTTTCAGTCCCATCCTCACCCCGGGGTGTCTGGTCGATGAG
>QFDT01003348.1:0-11050 GCA_003315915.1 Macrolepiota dolichaula | reverse complement strand
GTACATGTGCTGGCTGGTGTAAGTTCGGGTTCGAGCGTGAATACATTGCATATGCGGAGTACGAAGTATTCGAAACAGGCTATATGCACCATACACAAGTTAAGATGAATAAATGATATGAAATTTCAGGAGCTCACCATCCCCGCGATTTGCTTCCGTGCCTGCGCCTGGGCATGGGCCTGAGCCATGGCGGCATTCAACTGCCTTTCTATGTGTTGTTTCTCGACCAGCACCCTTTGACGTTCCATGTCCAATTGGGTGGGTTTGGGAGGGGACTGGGATAAAGCCTACATGAATTTTCAATCTGTCAGCGGAGGTTCCTTGAATATAGACTAGGAAAGCAATGTACCTGTTTCTGTGGATTCGTCGTAGGCGCAGAGGGTTTAGTAGATGAGGAGAATGGATCTGGAACCATCCCTGCCGCATATCCGAAAGCAGGTTGTGGGTAATCGGGTATAGTACGTTTCCAGACGGGAGTGGTTTTCTTGGTTGGTGAACCGGCTTGTGTCTGATCCTGTGTCTGGCTATTGCTCGTCGAACTAGTACTGGCTTGGGGTGGGAACGAAGGCATAGATGACGACTTGAAGTGAGAGGATTTAGTCGCGGATGCGGATGAACTTGTGGGCAGAGATAGTGATGTTTCCTTGGTGGGACTTGGGGTAGACGCAGCCGATGGCTGAAATCGTGGTGGGCTTGCACGCCCTTTACCCAGCGAATCGCTGTTACTTGAACCCGTCATACCTGTCTGAGTTATTGAAGGGGGGTTTGGGAGGCCCGCTTTTGTTGAACCATCGTTATCTTCAGCGAAGCTACTCCCATCGGGAAGTGGAAGGATTTGCAACGACACAGGGTTGATATCCGCAACGAGAGAGGATATAGTTGGAGAAATGGAAAGACCAGTAACACGGGAACTGTTTTGTTTCGTGCCAATGCCTGCGAAACCTTCTCTAGAAAAACTACTTGACACGCCGCTGCTTCCTGGAGTTGGTAAGGGGCGATTGGTCTTTGTAGGTGAAGATATTTTCGTTGGCGAAGATGTCCCAGTTTTGATAGGTGAGGGAGGTTGGGAACTCGTAGGAGTTTGAGTGATACTGGTCCGAATACCCGATACGACAGAGGAAGTTGGAGTGGTATTCGTAGGGGGATGAGTGGACGGGAAAGTACGAGAGGCACCTCCTGGAGCGGGGAGCGGTCGGCGTTTGGGAGGCTTCGTGGGGTCATTTCCTTGCTGCTGTTGGTGTTGAAGGTGTTGCTGCGACTGTGGAGGGAGGGTAGGAGGCTGTATTTGGTGCGAAGGTTGTGTTTGCACCTGAAACTGAATTTGGGGTTGAGAGGGCTGCGGCTGTTGTTGAGGCTGAGCTTGAGCCTGGAGTGGAAGTTGTGGTTGGAGCTGAGGTTGTGCTTGAGGTTGTGCCTGTGCTTGTGGGGGTGGCATAATTTGCCTTTGTACAGGCAGAGCAACCGGATGTCTATTCGCAGGAACTAGCGACAACGGAGGCGCTTGGTGTTGTTGTACCTGTTGCGCGAACATAGCAGACGGGGCTATGGGAGGACCAGGCGAGACAGCCGGAGTAGGTCCCCTCGTCGTCAAGGACTGTGGCGCTGGAACCAGTTGCCCTGATGTATTCAGACCACTGGTCCCGGTGTTCTGTGCAATTTGTCTAGGTAGCACATTCGGCACCGGCTGTCCGGGAGCAAGATTGGGGAACGAGGAAGTTGGAATGCGTGAATTCTGAGATGGGGGCCGTTGGTACATTGTTGGTGCCTGTGGAGCGGGTGCAGACACAGGTTTGTTATGTTGAGCATATTGATAGGCTTGTTGTTGCGGTGCCTGCTGCTGATGTGTAAACCCAGGTGCACCAGCATATGGCGACGGGGGTTGCTGGAACCCATGAGCCGACGGGGCGCGCTGTATTACTTGTGTCTGAGGTTGTTGCTGTGGTTGTTGCTGGGGATGCTGATATACATATTGGTATGGTTGTTGCTGCGGTATGTGTACAAGTTGTTGCTGGTGTTGTTGCTGGTATGCAGATTGTAGATGTGGTTGGGGTTGAGGCTTGCCAAGTTGCTGGTAAATATTCTGGGGTTGGGCATAATACGGATATTGTTGATATTGCTGGTTTTGTGCCATTGTAGAACCAATCTCTGAAATATTATTGAGTCTCAATTCCCACAAATTGACAAAGAACCTACATGCGTAATGGGTGTGGGGACTCGAAAGCACTATGAACACGACATATCAACACTTCCGAATCGGGATATCTCAGACGCGATCACGGTAAGGTCACGTGACTCTCGTGATGATGATGATGATGATTTCTCGATTTCTATACCGCTACAAGCAAACTGACTACTGCTAAGACGCGGTGAGCGTGTACAAAATTGTAACTACGCCCCTCGGCAGGGAGTGGACTACTGTACGGTGTCTAAGTACTGAGTTGTTATGTGGAGCTGGCTGGTGGTGGTGAGTGTTATGCGGATTGTTGTGTCTACGAAGGATTTTGGTAGCGAGCATATAATCATGGGCCTAACCTAACCTAGGGTAACATAACAAGGGAAAAAGGGATCAACCGAAACTGAGCGACGTGTGTGATGTTCAGACAGGAGGTGTGGTATGTGTGGGGTGACTTGTGGTCGAGTCATGGTCGGCTTACTCCTCTAGGTCTTCCCCCCGGAAGGCCTCTAGAGGTGTGTCATCTAAGGTAGGGATCGATCTTGTGGGAGGGCCTTTCCCGGACTTGGTGAAAGCCTTGGACTTCTCCAGGAATTCTGTGAGGGCTGTGATTCCATCCTTGGTCCCGAGTATGTCTGGGAGGTACAAAGTTCTGGAGAAATCCCTGAGGATTTGTCTATGGGTTTCGTATCTGGGGCATGAGCGTAAGATGTGTTCACGTGTTTGGACGTGTTCTCCACAAGGGCAGGAGTAGGTTTCGGACGGAACGTGACTCTTGTAGTAGTCTCCGAAGTATTCGTGGCCAGTGCGGCACTGGGTGACCCGTCTGAAAAGCTCTCTTTTCTTCTCCAGGTCTTGGAAGTGTGCAGATGGTTGCAGGGATGGAGGAATGCGGTTGGCAGATGCATATTTACCGGTTTGCGGCCGGTTTTTCCACAATTGGGTCCAGCGTTGGAGCATGTGCTCTGTTGCGCGTCTTCGTGTTGATGTGGTCGTTGGGTCAGTTTCACCCCGGAGATTGGTGGCCTCTTTGGCTAGTTTGTCAGCTATTTCGTTGCCTCGTATCTTTGTGTGTCCAGGGCACCATTCAAGGGAGATGCGGTGGCTGGCTGAAGTATCAAGCCACTGCAGGGCATTCTGGTAGAAGGAATATGCGAGGAGTTGGCCTTGGGCAGGTTTGGGGTCAGCTACAGCTGTGAGGGCTGAGGTATTGTCGGCGAACATGTATATGTGTTGAATTTCGGGGTGACTCTGAGCATAGGTGAGGGCATTGTTCAGCCCAACGGCCAGGCCCATGAGTTCTGCGTCGTAGACCTCTGCTGAACCACCCATTCCTATCTTCCGGGAGAAGATCTCTCTGCCTTGGTGATATCCTACGGCTGCTGCCCCGGTTCTGCGGAACCGTTTTTTGAATGACATCTGAGACCCGTCTGAGTAGACTAGGAGGGTGTTCGTAAGGGGTCCTATCCTCTTGGTGAGGGTGTTGTGTTGGCTGACTGTCTTGTCTTTGTTTCTGGTGTCCGTGTTGACGCTTAACCGGTGGTTGAGGTCTGCTGCTGTTCTGCGCCATGGTGGCAGGAGGAAGGGGAAGATGTGTTCATGTGAGGGAGATGTGTGTTCGGCTAGGGTGGCAAGTTGTGTTTTCTTGCCTTTGCGGGGGGTTTTGTTTGGTAGGGGGGGCTCGACTGAGGGGGGCTGACCACTTCTCCAGGTGTCTGGGAGTCACTGAATGATGGGGTTATTAGTACTAAGTTTGTTAAATCTAATAGCAGACTTTTTGTTAAGGGAATCTAGATAAAGGCTGAGGGGCGGGATTGAGGATTCTATCTCTAGGGCATGAATAGGAGTAGTTCTAAAGGCGGCGCATATCAGGCGCAGGGCTCTGTTCTGGACTTTGTTGAGTATTTGGATGTGGGCTTGTTTTCCTGTCCACCATGCTGCGCTTGCGTAGGTTATGATGGGAAGTATGCAGGATCGGTATAGCTGTCGGAGGTGTTTGTGTGATAGTCCTCAGATGGTGTTTGCAAGCATGGATATGCAGTTGACAGCTGCTTTGGCTTTGGCTGCCATTTTGGTGACGTGTACATTGAAGAGAAGTTTTCTGTCGAAGTGGACTCCCAGCCACCGGACTGAGGAGCCTGCTAGGACTTTGGAGGTTGAACCATCGCGTTCGGTCAGTTCAATGTGGGGAGCCTTGTTGTCCTTGCGTCTGCGGGAGTAGTGCATCAGTTCACATTTTTCACGGTCAGGGGAAAGGCCAGCATTGTGCAGCCATTGATCTACACATTGATATGCTTTGGCTAGGATGAAATTGTTTGTGTCAAGGGAAAGTGAGGACACTGTTATCTTCCCATCGTCCACGTACATGATGAGGGATGGTTTGGTGTGACGGTTGTCTTGTAGGGCTTCGGGAAGGACTATGTTCAATCCTTCACTCTCGAATAGGTCTAGAAGTCCAGCCGAATAGAATGCTGTGAGGATTGGTGAGGTTGGGGAGCCCTGTGGGATGCCGTTCTTTACTGCCTTCATGTCTCCTCTGGTGCCGTCTAGACAAATTGCCACTTCTCTATCAGAGAGGAAGCTCTCTGTCCATTGGATGAGCTCCATAGGTATCCGGCGTTTCTTCAGCTCATTGAGGAGGCGGTTGTGGTTGACGAAGTCAAAGTATCCTTTAATGTCAAAAGTTAGTGCAGACGTCACTAGTCCCTGGCTCCATGCATTTTGGACATCGTGCGTGAACGTGAGGACAGCATCAGTGGTAGATGCGTTGGATCTCCCCCCGAATTGGGCTCCTGAGATCAGGTTGTGCCTCCCTGCAAGGTAGGTGAGGCGGCGTGCCACCACTTTCTCCAGTAGCTTCCCCATGCATTCGAGGAGAGTTATCAGTCGGTACGCTCTGGGCTGAGCATAGTCTGCTTTATTGGGTTTGCGTAACGCTACCGCAACAGCGCATCTCCATTGCTTAGGGTGGTACCCTTTGCTCAGGCATCGTCTGATGAGCATGGTTATCTCGTCGCCCACATGGGGCCAAGCCCATTTCAACATGACATAACTGATCTGGCTTGCGCCAGCTGCCGAGTTCGAGCTCGAAGAGAACAGGGCTTCACGCACCTCTGTTTCCGTTACTTCTACGAAGGGGATTTCCTCTGGGTTCCTTGTTGAGAGGTCGGTTGTCACTGGGTTTGGAAGAGGGGGGGGTTCTTGGAATAGGGTTTCTCTCAACGTCTCGCACTTCTCCAGGTGTGATATTGCCGGTGTAATGCCTGCCCCCCGGTTAAGGGCTGGCATTGGGTAGTTTCTGTGTCCTGTGGTCCATCTTCTAAGTTTCCAGATGTCATCGGTTTCCGCCCCCTCGAGGACTGTGTTAGCCCATGTAGCTTTGGCGTGACGAACTAATCTTTTGAAGAAGTTCCTCGATCTCTTGATCTCGAGTATGGTGGCTTCATCTCTGGTTCCATGTTCCTCTATGTGCGCAAGTTGGAGGTCGCGTAGGTGCCGTGTGTGGGCTGCCGCTTTGGAGAGGTCATTGTTCCACCAAGGTTTGGCAGTCGGGCATGGTCGGCGTTTCTTCGCTGCCTTCTCATTGGTGGTGGTGATGATCTTTGTCAGTGTCGATGCCGCATCTTCTAGTTCCTCTCTGCTTATGTCCCTGTCTAAGTTCATCAGGTTAGTTAGTTCTGCTTCGAACAGTTTCGTGGCATCCTCCAGGGCTTCAGTCCATTCCTTTCTGTCCGTCTCTTTCATGTTATACCTTATCCCACAGCTGTTGTCGATGGGTTCTAGGTCATTGAATAGTGTCCATGTTATGGCTTGGTGGTCGGAGCCATAAGCAAACTCTGAGCCAGCCTTCCAGTCGGAGGGGATCGCATGCTGAACGGCTGGGCCATTGGCAAACGTGAGGTCAATTGTCGATGGTAGGCCTCTTGTTGAGTGGGGGATGTAGGTCGGCGTGTCTGGGGTGTTTGCTAGGCTGTAGCCGTGTGTGGTGAGCCAGTCTACCATTGTGGTTGTTTCGGAGTCCGACGTTATGTTGTTGCCTAGCGCCCATAGGTGGTGATGCATGTTCCAGTCACCAGTTACAATAACCGGTCGGTTTGTCGGTAGTGGGATCCTCCTGAGTTGAGCGGATGCTCTCTGTTCCCTCCGTGTTTTGTCATTGTAAAGGTTCACGATTGTGGCTGTCGGTTTCCCCGGAATGTTGACGCTGAGTACCTGGAGGTCTCAATCTTGGGCAATATCAGCTCTTAATGTGACCTCGAGGCCCGGCCTCTTTTTTTTTTTTTTTTTTTTTTAAATTCCAATTTTATTGCACTATAGACTAGCTAAGTACAAACGGGCGCGCATTAGCAGTCCCAAGAGCCGAAACTAAAACTAAGTCCAACACAGAAGAGAGAGATGACAAACTATGGCGAAGTCGAGTCGAGCGGAGCGAGACGAGACGGAGCGAGATACAAACTGTAAGTAGGTACCGAATTTGAAGATGAGAAGTGGCATCGACCGCAAAAACAAGGCGGCCGATGACGAACAGAAAAGAAAACAAGAACGTGAAGAGGGTCCGGGAATGGGGTGGGGGCAGAATAAGGTTTTGCTAATCCCCAATAATGTCCACCATGGAAGAATAGAGAGTTTTTAAGAAAAACTAACCGTATATTGTCATACGACACCCGTTAGTGCACATCCAAAATCTGATTTTGTTGAGGTTGTTGCCGCCGCCGCATAGCCCGGTTGCGAATAAGAAGAGCCCACTCCCCATCAGAGTCGTCGGGCGGGAAAGCGAATGCTAAGGGATTATCCTTTAGGAAACTGATCAACCAATAAAGGTTGTCGTAGCGCTCGCCCATGGACCACGGGCGCTCGAAGCGCCTACAGTCGTTAATGATATGTTCACGTGTCTCAAGTGGGTGACCACACGGACACGCGGTTGGGGCGTCAGGGAAGAAACGCGCGCGGTACGAGCCGATAGGCGCGTGATTGGTGATGCACCGCGTGAGGCGAGCGGCTAACGATGGCGTCATATCCTGCGTGAGCCAGGAGCCGCCGTTGGTGTATGTGGGAAGGATATAATTATCGCTTGATCTGCGGAGGTATAGGAAGTGATGACCAAGATAATCTTGGTCTTCCATCAGATGACTGCATTGCCACAGCCATCGGCATCGATGAGGCCCGGCCTCTGCTTGACATATGCCATGACTCTGGGAGAGGGGTCGTCCGGTTTTTGTGTTGTCACTGGTAGGATAGGGGTCCATGCTCGGTGACCTACGGGGCCCTTGTTGTCGTTAGGGGAGATCCTGTTCCACCAGGGTTCCTGTAGGAGTAGTATATCAGCTACGTTGATTGCTTCATTTAGGAGCGCGTGTATTGCGCTCCCTTTTCTGTTACAGTTTAGTTGGATAATCTTGATGGTATTGGGAAGCGGGGGAGTGTAAGGTGTGGGCGTACTATTCATCTCCGGCTATTCTCTTGGATCTGGTTCATCGTTTCCCTCACTGTCTCCGTTGATACTCCGCTTAGGTTCGCTTTCGCTGCCGCTCTTAGGACATTATCAACAGAGGGGCCGGTGGCTTGGTTATTGCCTAGTGGGACGGCATTTGGTCCTGATGCCGGTCCCTTCCCTTTGGCCCTACTCGCTTGTTTTCTCCTGTCGGATGGGTTCTCGTGCGGGTCGCCTAGTTTCCTGAGACGTTCTGGGCATCTTGTCCAGTTCGCTGGGTGGTCATGTCTTTCGAGGCCGGCTGTAATGCAGTTGACACACTGGGTTCTGTTAGTCGTGTCTATCTGCATGTCATTCGCTTGGGGGCCTGATCCAGATGGTGCGTTGGGGTGTTGGGTCTGGTGGTTTTGTTCCTTGTGGTTTCCTCCGCATAGTCTGCACCTTGGCTGTTCTTTGCATTGAGGGGTGCGGTGGTCGAGTTTCCAGCAGTTCCGGCATTGGGTAATAGGTGGTCTGTCACCCCATTCATGGATGCATGCAAGTCGTCCAAAGGCTGCGAGGGATTTGGTTGTTCTGAGGAGTCTGGCGTGCTGATCAAACGAGTCTACCGCGAAGACTACGGACGAGTAGGCCTGGTTCGTGAGTTCTTCTTCTGGCCGAACCCATCTTGGTAGCATGACTACATTGAGGGCTTTGTATTCAGGGTTGGCTTCCTGTAGGTGTTCGTGGATGTACTGTGAATTGAATATTTCACCCATCTCGTGAGCTCCAGTCCTGACGCTGCTTATTTCGATCTTGAACCATTTTTTGTCTTCCCTGATTCACCCAGACCTCCCAGGAGCTACAGCGTTGACCATCCCATCTGTGAATGGTATGACTTCTGCAGCTGTTTGGTCGGATCTTGTGAATGTGATGCAGTTGCCTTGTTGGTTCCATTTAACTGCCGTGAACTTTAGTTGCGCAGGGGCACCGTTGGCTGCTAGGAGGTTGTTCAGGTTAGAGACTATCTTTGCATTGTCCAGCCTCTCGTTGGCTGGCGGGGGGTCGTCGAATGCGATCACTAGCCGGCATGGGTGGTGAGCTTTGTTCGGGTTACTGGGTGTCTTCTCCGGCGGCGGTCCTATGTCTCGATTCCCGGGGTTTCCCTGTGGTGCGTTGTGGCTGGCCACATTGGCATAGGATCTCGGATTGTGGATGCTGGTGTCGAATCCATTACCAGAGGGGTTGGTGTTTCTTATATCTCCAGATCTGTCGCTTCTGTCGTTTCCATCGACTTTGCTTGCTATTCTCCTTACCTCGGTGGCTAGGGACTGGATGGCCTCGTGTATTGGGTTGGGGATGGTGGGTGGTTGGTCTAGCTTTCTTCCAGTTAGTAATTCATGTATGTGTGAGAGGATCTGTGGTATCTCATTTTCGGCAGCCAACTGTTCGCCCTTCAGGCTTATGAGGTTTTCCGCGGTCCTTCTAGCCTCTTTTACAAGGTTGTAGAGTTCTGCTCTTAAGGCTGATGCAGACGCGCGGTTTCCTTGGTTGGGGGGGAGGGATTGGGTTCTGGTATTCAGGCTTCTGCGGCTCGCGTTTATGGTGCGTAGGGGGGTGGGAGTGGTGTTGGCATTACCAAACATGTCGTCGTCTATTCTATCATCCATATCACTGTCCTCATTTTCAGGTTCCAGAGGAGGGACGGGACCTGTAGGGCCTTCCTTCCTTGGTCTCTTAGCCTCGGGGGTTGACTTGTTCCTCGAGTTGAGGAAGGTGTTATACGAGAGGGGTTCCTGAGTGGGTTCTCCTTGCATAGTGTCCACATTAGTCGGCGACCTCAAAACCAACGCATGCGAGCGTTTGCTCGGAGTAGGATGTATATTGGGGGGTTGGTGACCCCCATGGGGGTCACCCGAGTGAGTGCGTGCCATTTTCCGCCGTGAGAAAGTTGGCGATGATGGGCGTGAGAGAAGAAGAGAGGTCTGACGTGACACAGGAGTACACCACGAAAACCAAAGGTTGATGCGGGCAACCATCCTCAAGCTGAATTGAGGACACGCCTTGCGAAAGAAATGGACAATGAGATCCTCGTGTGCCCTTTGCCAGACTTTATTGCTAGCTATGCTTCGTTCTCTCCATCGCAGGAATTAGTTGATCAAGTGCTCCAGGCTTATCTGGAAGACAAGCGGTTTCTACGAGAAGTTGAAGGTAGCAGCAACGGACAAGGCGACAGGGCACAGGGCGGCGACAATGAAGATGTAACCTCAAAAGGTGGCGACGATGCGGGCGACAGTGGAAAAGGTGGCGATGATGAAGAGAAAGAGGGTGTAGGTGACGAGGGTGCAAGTGATAATACAGAGAGTGAGAGTGAAGAGGTAGAGAGTGAAGAGAGTGATGATGAAGAGGTTGAGAGTGATGATGTTGAGAGTGAAGATATCGACGACGAAGAAGGCGAAAGTGAAGAAGAGATTGAAGAAGAGATTGAAGAAGAGATTGAAGAAGGCGACGGCCAGGAAAGCGATGGTCAGGAAGGCGATGGTCAAAGGGGAGGCAATACGAACCCTTTTCCAGCAACCACCATCACCCTCTTGAAATTGTGGTTGTACGTCGCATACAAACGAAGAAGTTATCATGCCGAGCACCCCTAGTATCCGGGGCGGTGCCCAGAAGTTTTTAGGAGCGTTTAAGAAGAAGAAATCTAGCGAGAGCGTCGCATCGCGCGACGATTACAATAAGTTCTATGCTACACCCCGGGCTGCCTCTGAGGGCCCGTTCCAACTCGATACACCGGCTTCCCCAGCCCAGGCGGCTGTGGGCTTTAAGAGAGACCGGTCCCCGACGCGCTCACTGGCAAGAAAGCTCTCCAGGACATCTCTACGCTCTGTCGGTCAGGGGCGAAACGCCGCTGAGGAAGAAGAGGAGTACGAGGAGGAAGAGGACGATGACTCCCCGCCCGGCATCATCCAACCGTCGTCCGGCGGCGACAGTTCCCCCCACAGCAGCCCCGACACCATTCGGAGCGTCCTCCCGCCCGCCTCCACTCAGGCCTCCCTCCCGGGTGAACCTACCCAGTATGTCCCCCCGTCTGAGCACCAGACACTCTCCCCGCCGGCCGACCCTATCGCCGCCGTCACTCTCACTCCCGCTCAGCAGATCGTTGTCGAGCACGCCGCCCAGAACTGGGCCTCCCCCACGCCTCACGGTAACCATGCGGCGTCCCATGGAACCGCTGACTCAGCGAAACCCCTCACCCGTGAAGAGCGTCTGCAGCACGCCCACAGGCAGCAGATGATAGCCCTTGACAACTTGATGTTGGCATTCATGGGCCAAGACCTCGGATCACCCCATCAGATCGAAGTGATCCATTACATACTGGATGTGGTCCTTAAATGGCTACAACAGTTGGAGAAGACCGGCGTTGATATCGGGGACACGGCTGTGGGCCCGACCATTGCCTCCATCGT
>QFDT01003347.1:0-24057 GCA_003315915.1 Macrolepiota dolichaula | reverse complement strand
CCTACAGCCAACCCTGCCCATCCCTAATTTTGAAAACCCTGGAAAACCCTGGACCCCCCCTGATAACCTAAGGTTGTAATAGATTGTCACCACTTTGTCTGATATCACAACCAATATATATTTATTACTTACTTGATTTTTGTATTACTTGATTCTGTAGTAAATGCTTAGAGTTGTGATAGGTGATTACAACTTGAAGTTGTGATGAATAGTCACAACTCTGAGTTGTGACCATTTATCACAACCCTACCTCACACATGTGATCTGTAGCTCTACTTTTGGCCTAAGTCTTCTATTCTGAATTTTTTTGCTATTCTCTTGTATGAGGTCATTATACCAAGTTTATGATACAGTTTTTGAATATTGACTATAGACATGTCTTACAGTTACTATATTTACCTTGGGCATGTGATATACAACTTCAAATTGTCATTCCTTACTACACTTTCTTTATATTATTTGTTTTTACTCCTTACTCAGATCTCTTGTCCTACTTCTCATATAATGTTACAACTTTAACTTGTAATCTAGTGTTATGGCCTTAGCTTGTGATTTAGTGTCACAACTCAGAGTTGTGACACTAAATCACATCTTATACATGTGATCTATTTCTACTTCTTGTCTTTCTGTTTTAACTCCTCTGCTTGTCTTCTCTAGTATTCACTCCTTATCTGTCATACTAGTTGTATTTGATAATATATAATATATTACTGAACTTGACTATGACTTCTAGTCACATGCTTATTCCATTACTATCTCTCCATACCCTCACTTGAAACACATTATACCTTCTGCAGCATGCAAATCAGCTCCAAATTGTCTAATCTTTTTTTTAAACTGCTCTGCTACATGTCCTCTATTACTGTGCTTATTACCCCACTGGGGTAACCAGTGAATCAAAAGTTATGTCTCTTTCTACCTTCCTTTCCTCCTTATTTCAGCTATTTTGCTTATAGCATACCCAGTTCTGGCCCATTTTCTCTCATACTCTGGGGTAACAAATAGCTATACGTGTGCTATATGCATACAAAGTTTCAAAAAAATCGAATGAGATTTATCTTCCCTACCCCACTATCAGTAGAAATGCAAAGATCTCTCTCTGGGAAGACATCCACTGAGCCCCTTGTGTTACCCCATGGGATATATAATGTCCTTGTTTATACCTTTCATTTGAGACCTTTATCAAGCCAAACGGATGAGATTTCAGGATTCAGGGTTATCACAAGGTGCTTGTGATACCTATAATATAGTTAGGGTAGATAGTATGGCTCCAGTTTCTGTCTGTTATACCTAGTAGGATTGCAATGGTATACGGGGTTGGCTTCGTCGAAGTCACTGGACAACCAAGCTAATTACAAATTGAATGAAATAGCACTAATCGTCTCTTACAGCTCCTTGATATTACTCCTCAGCGTTGAATCTAGCGGCGATCAAGGCCGTGGATCATGCAGCAATATTCTGCTGGCACAGGAACGTGAACAATGATGCCGGTGAAGGGAGGGTGGTCTGCAGACATACCTCATATTCTCCGGTTCTGCCTTCCCCCCATCCATCTACGACATTTTGAACTGAGAGCCCGTTGCCTTTGAACTCGAAGTCAATCTTCCAGAGGCCCATTGGCCCTTAGGCCAGGTCAGCCTGCTATGCATACTGGACACGCAGCGGTTATCTTGGTATACTATCCGTAAACTTGCGCAAGTCATATGATGGCAAGGTTCATGATCCATCCTGCTCGTTGGTGGGGCTCGTTCCTATCCAATTCGTGCCCAACTAATAGGGTTGTCATGGAAGCCCAAGGCCTTGCTGTGGTCTGCCATAATTGTCGCTACCAGACCGTGGCCTTGCTACCTCGAGGCCCCGTCTATGTACTTTGCACGGGTTCGTGGACTATCCAGGTTTAATAGTAAGGCCCTATCCATGATACAGATTGTGTGGAACGGACCTGTCATAGCTGCTACACGTTGTTATTTGAAAGACCAAAACAAGTTTGTGATTGAGGCAGGGGTTTCTGTCCGCAGCACGAGTGTTCTCCGAATAACTCCCTTGAAAAAGTCTACGATGAACGTGAGATTGGACCACTTGGTTTAGGTTGGCATGTGTTACCTCTGAGCCTACAGAGAACTGGGTAAGCCACCAAGGACCTCGATAGTCCCCCAGTTGCTGGAACCTCACGGTCTCGGATTCCTTTGAAGGGGGCATACAAGTTTGACAAAAAGGAGACTCACGCACCTCAATCCCGCTGAAACATCATCGAGTTTCTGGACCTTGTTCTGCACGTATCGGTACATATTGCCGAGTTTCAATAGATCTTGTTGAGAGGAATTGACGAGGTTATATGACAAAGTTACAGAACCGCTTGCGGATGATAGAATCCGACAACTCACCCAAGGCATAAGACACATTAATCATGAGGGCGGGGTCACGGGAATGTGAAACCACGAGGGTCAAGCTGGTTAGCATTGAGAGCTTCGCTTGCGGAGCCGTTGAACGGGTTGGAAAATGCACTTTTAGTGTGCAACGCGCACCGAAAAAACTCTCCCTTTCTAAATTGATAAATTGAATCTGAACTGAAATCAGCATGAGAGTTGAATATAACATACCTGGCGGCTTCGGGTCCGATTTGCTCCCGAGCGCTCTCCCTGAATACGGTTTGAATATAGGCGGTAAATCGGTAAGAATGTATTAGAGTAAAGCCTAGAAGCCGCACGGCAATTAGTCTTGTTCCACTACGCTGAATTCAACTTGAGTTGGACACAACGGTAAGATGGCAAGGGTTGGCTTCAAAAGTGAGAGTGTTGCAGATCAAGGGTTGGCTTCGACGCGGATGTCGCCACGGATGAAGGTTGGGTCAAGGTGATTAATGGTGAATTGAGGCTGGATATGTTTATAGAAGCAAGCGTACGACTCGAAAAGCGCTTTCACAGGGCGTGTATTGATACAGTAATTGGATTGTGCGCTATGTCTGGTGACTACAAGAGTGCGATCGGGTATTACAAGAAGGCGAGTGGCGGCAGTCGAATGAGAAGGCATACCTTGGCATCCTAAAACAAAGTGAGGACCCTGTCATCCCTGTCCTCCAAGCAGGCCATGGTCCCGACCCTCGGTATATGAAACTATGCCATGAATCCTCACAAAAAAGTCCAACTTTGTCTCGGTCGTTGACTTGAAAGACTTTGAGCCTGCAGACTGAATGAGGGATCAGTAAGACAAATTCTCAGAAGGAAGAGTACATTATCTACGCGGTGACACTATTGAGTTGACGCCCTCGGTGATGCTCAATCGGGTATATATAAGCCAGTCCGTAGATTGCGGTGGTAACCTCGAGCGCACATTCCTTCGGTAACATTCAATGTGAGAATCTTTCATAGGAATGACGTTCCACGTCACTCACTCCTACACGCACACGCAAATTTCCTTGCGTTGTGAGTAGATAAAGCCCATAGCTTCGACGACGTCTGTATTGTAATAGTTAGAGTCTGAAGCACACCAAGAAATAAAAAACTTGCCGAATTATTCCCAACTTCTCTAACGTTGACCTGAGGTCCGCTCAACGTCTTCCATATCGTTGATCTCCCTCGTGCCAAATGCTAATAGCAACAGGCTCCTTTGACTGTTCAGATAAACCGTTTACAAGACGTTGCTGGTTGATGCCTTCGAAGAGGTATGTCAATACAGGTACATACGAGTATCATCTGTATTATGACGCATTGTCAGATTGGCGGACCCGACAACGCTCAGTTACGGTGGCTACTGCCCACAAGAGATTCCAGCCAAACATCGCCGAGGATCCCTGTCCACACGCGAGACATTTTGACAATTGTCAGAATATCAAAACCCTTCCTACGGTTAACGCATCCTAAGCGAATCACTCGCCGGTTCCTTGAGAGTGTCTGTTATCCTCTCCCTGAGACGAGCCACTGGATTCAATCATTGCGTGAGTAAAGGTGACTGGGAAGACACATTGAGATTGATACACACCTAGAAGAGGGCTTACGCCCAATATGTTATCCATACCCGTCCCGCCTGCTCCACCTATACAACCTCCTAGACCTCACTTTTCGGCGCTGCCAATAGAAGGACGACCTGAGTGATGTATTTGACCAGCCCCCCTGGTGTTGAGCGACGGTTTCATCCACCGCGGACCCGGATCGTTAGGCAATGGAACCTTGGTAGAGGTCGACTGAACAGAGTCGGTAAGGCCATGCTGACTGCCAAACATATGTCCTGATACCGATACAAACATAATCAATACAAATGGGCCAAGGTGAAGAATGATAGGCTACAACGCACGGATTGGAGTAATACCTCTACTTTCCTCTTCGGAGAACCCACTTCCTCACCCCTCGTCCGAGCCTTTCCTTTTCGTTTCCAGAGTACAATCCCTGAGCGCGTGAAGACCTTTGGACCGCGGTTAATCCTCCACAATCGAGCTACGAGATGCATTGCAATTTCTCATAGTATCAATCTAAGTCGAAGCCCATGAGTGTAAGGTGAGCAGCGGATAGGTAAATGGTTTACTTTACTGTTTGATCCTCATTGACATCTCGCTCCCTATACCGTGTCTTACGGTGTCGTAGTTGGATTATTCTTGGTTGGTGATGGTTGGTGATGGTGGTGGCGAAGTGCCGACCTGCGGCAGATCGTCACTCATTGTCACCAATCACTCACAAATGTAACTTCTCCCACGCGTCCTAGCGAAATGGTCGCGGAACACCAACCGCACCCAACGTCATCATAGGTAGATCGGGCAATCAAACCGAGCCCAGGCAGAGTGCGGCGAGGTTATGGCATGTGTTTTCAGCACACTTGTCCACCAGGCGCTTAATCAATTAGCGAAAGAAGCAATGATTCAGTGGGTACCAAAAACCTACGGGATGTGACTATAAGACCACTGAGATCTGCTGGCTGACAACAGCGGCGAAGGCGTGTGTAGGAAGCGTTATTCGAGGTAATGGCGCATTGACAGCACGGACCAGCAATACCTGTGAGTTTCTGTAAGGTGTCGGACACGGATTGTGTAGCGCCAAACGTTGTTCAATACTCACTTTAAGGAAGTCCGTTCTCGCCCTGAGCGAGTCCAATAGTTAATTCACAAGTCAGCTGATTGATGTCGTGGTCGATACCAGATTGCAATGACACTCTGTGCGTGCAGGAACAACGAGCCGATGGATTTAGCAAGGACTCGCCCGGTGTCGATAGTGGGAGACTACGAGATATATGACCCCCACTAGCCAGGGGTTCAGAGAGAACCTGCTCGCATATTAATGTCACGTCAAAGAAGGTGTGTGCGGATGCTAAGCTTTTTACGATTGGCCCGTCACTTGACTTCGTCGACGTTATTCTGAGAGCTGTTGAACCCTCTCAATTTACTCTCCCTGACGTTTGTTTGCGAGGATAGATTGTGTTCTCATAGTGACGTCTCGTCAACGTCATTTCTGTTAGCAATCAACCTCACCGAAGTTATTGTACGCCCATGCTCCTAGAAGATGTTATCTCGTGGGGGATTGGGCACTCTCACAATCCCCTATTCCTGGCGTACATACAGTCAACTCCTGCTTCGTGTCATGTTCCTCAATGAGCCATGTTTGTGGGTGTGTGCCGCCTCTGTTGTATACTGAGATTGATGTCGAAGAGTATATCTGGATACGGAGAGGATTTGTACACAGTAAAGAGCGTTGTTGAGGAAGTGAGGCATATCCCACTGCTGCCCATGGGTAATGGGCTGCCCCCGACAGCTAGTGAAATCAAGACCTCAATGACACTCGAATTTACACATGAGTACGATCATATATCTATAATTCTCCACTCCATTCCACCGTTCCTCAAGAGTCCTGAATTACTAATAGATATGTTGTATTACCGAGGGCCTGATCGTGAACCCCCATCCCTCGCTACCAAATATGGACACCAACAGAACCCTCAAATGTCGGTTAGTCTGGCACCCTCATATTTCAAAGGCATGGTACGAGTACACTCAATCAATGGGGCCCATTTTTCATAGCCAATTGTGCTTCGAGGCTCCCACAGATATCCTGCTTGCAATTAGGAAACCCTGAAGCTTAGTTTGCGGGCATGGATTTGCAGCTCGATCTGGGACGTCCCAGAGCACGAGTGACACAAGTGTCACTACATGCGATATTCGACGGATGTTTTCTACGAGGATGATGAATAGGAACTGGTTTATTGAAGAGATGTTCTGGTTGTACACTATCATATCGTCGATTTGAGTTATGGGGCACGTGTCTGTAGATCTGGTGGCACAGTACCATCCCAGAGTTTAGATGAACTCCAATTCACAGCGATGGTGGATTTGATAAGGCAAAATACCCGTTTACACCTTCTCTTCGCACAGAAGATGATCTTCAAAGTGCTTGCAAAATAACGTCGACGAGCATCAGGTGGGACGTAGGGCATCCGCATGTTATTGGAACCACCAAAGCTGCTCCCACGTTTGTCCTATCAGTTGATACTCACATAATGGCGTCGTCGAGATTATTGTGCCAGCAGTTAGGTACTCTTATACAATAGAATACAAGAATCTCCTTGACATCAACGCGGATAAGATTACTTATTCTACCATGGGATTATGTCCAGGGTCTGCAAGTGGTGGGCGATCTGCTGTATTGAACCACTGTACAACAGGCTAGGGAGTGTAAGAGTAGTTAATCGCCCGCACGATAATATTGACGAAGTTACTGTTCCGTGATCAATGGGACTCATCATGGCAAATTGACATCGAAGAGGCCGTGGTATGTGCAGCTCCTTCAAACATCTGACCTTATATCAGGCAAACAGGAAAGCTTAGTGTGTACGGAGGGGCACACCACTCGACCTCGGCGAGGTCTCTCCAAGCCTAACCAAATTCATGTACCTATGTATATGATACAACAACATTTGAAGTATTTATTCTCCACCCGCAAAACTTCCTCGACATCAAGTTTTTCATACAGTGAATTGCACGCACGGTGCTTCTTTGACATCTGAACTACTAAGAGAAGATTGACGTCGGGGAAGCTATAGATACAACTGACCTGCTGTCAGAGCATCGTCGGATATTTCTGTAGTCCCACCAGCGTCTTTATTTAGGGTGACTTCGTATACTGGGCTCGGTAAAGTAACTCAGCCACGTGAATTAATGTAAAGCGAGAGGAGAAGAGAGGTGCACACCAGACAATGGGTCACCAATGGGAACATGAGAGCACTTAATTGCTCGCGCAGTGAGAATGTCATAGAGAACTACACACAGGAACTGTCATCGGGGAAGCGGTGCATTCGTTGAATCATATGTACAGCTCCCTCACACAGCCGGAATGTCCATGAACATCAACCTATGTATTTGCAGTGCCCAAATTATGATGTCGAAGAGCATCGCTTTGTGACGCGGAGGAACGGTACACAATGATGGTCTTCAACATAATTATTTTGTATAGCAGCCACACTACACACAAGAATAACTTCGAAGAGCATCATTGTGTGCCGCTCTTCTGCCGTACATTGATGCTTCGACCTCGGATTTCGGGCATAGCAGAAAAGTGAAGTATAAGATTTGATATTGAAGAAGCAAACCCGGCTGTCATACAACATCATCTGCTTGCCACACTTTGACTTCTTGGAAGTTGTTCCGTGATAACTAAGCTCTGTACACCGCATGGTAGTCACCGCATATTCTACGGTCTGCTTGGTTGTTTGTGTAGCAACTTCCGCGACGTCAAGGATGTTGCAGTGTCAATAGTGCAAGAGTCGTTCGCAGGGATTCATTTTGACGTCGGCGAGCATCACCTCAAGATAAGAACTCGACGGCTGGCACTGGTATCTGCAGGGGGATAATTAAATGGATGGGTTTCCTGCTCACACATATGCAAATAATCTCGTCGAAGTTGGGTTCTAGCTAATGTGTGGGTATTTCCACTCCTGCCCAGCATCTGATCGTGAGCACTGTGACACGTTCTGGCAGCTTCGGCGAGGTAAATTCTACAGAGGGATTCATATTAATATCAGGTACCGACCCTCGAAAATTTTCATCCTTGGTATTGCTCGCTGTGGTACACTAAACATGAGGTTGAAGAGCATCCTTCGGAGGTACACAAAAATGTTCCTCGACGACATTCTTTGTGTACACCTGAGGAGCAATACACAATCAAAAATAATGTTGAACAGCGTCTTTGCGTACCAGGTACAGCGGATCGATACCGAGTTGAAGTTGAAGCACTTAGTTCCTACAGCGTATATATTTGTGATGGGAATATCTTTGTTGAAAATTGTGTAAGGTCCAGAGGAGACACTGCTTCGTGGAGGTATGTGCACCGCAAGAGCTTCTGTGACCGCACCTCCACTCATCAACCTACATCTTTTACCTCGTCACCGACTAACTGGCTGGCTCTAAGAGGTGATCCTCGATATGGAAACTCAGCAAGGACTCGACTGATCTAAGCATGATCGAACTCAGGATTGTCGCCCAGGAATTATGTTCGACATGCCAACAACCCCCACGGCTTGTACCGCTTATATTCGGCCGTCCCCACTACTGCCACAACTGCTTCCCCGTCTCCTCTTTCCCCCCACTACAACACCGCATTATGCGAAGAAAGCAGGCTCACAGCAGAACTGTTTCGGCGCCGCCCTCGCTGTCCACCATCTGGTACCCACACACAATCGATTCATGTTAGGTTATTGTGTTCCGAATGTATGTATGTGAATGTGTGGCGAAACATCCAAACGTGGTACTGATGGTGAGTACTCAAAGTTTCAGTATTGATGCTCGGGTAATAACCTCCAAGACATCAGATCAAGGGAAGCTGTCAAACACAACAAGTTTGATGCTCGCCGAAGACAATTCTGACGTACGACTTCTTCGACGTCAATTCTTAGGTATCGCTTCTCTTCTGTAAAACCAAATTTGCCGTCGAAGAGCATCCCGCCCTGCGTGCAGCGGGGGAGCGGTGCACAGGGTGACTCGTCGACGTCAATATTATGTATTTTTCCTCCCCTATCCTCAAAAATGACGTCGAGCATCTTGTGTACAAAGAGGAGTGATACACAGGTATCCTCGTCGACGTCAATTCTGTGTATGGCCTCTCTTCTGCGCACGGGAATCCTTGTCAACATACATTTATTGAAGTCGCTGGGCAGTGGCGGACTGCCAACCGACAGCTTCGATAAAGTTATTGGTTCGCCACTGCGACAAACCTATACACGCACCGCCGATGCGAGCTATTGAAGTCTCATAGCTCTCTCCATGTTACTCTAATACAGCTCGGCTCTGGTGAGGTAGGAGTCTGCTCAGCTATAAAACTTGGCATACGAAAGGCAGAATGGAGATCAAGCTTACGATAACCCCTTGTTTCCTTTCAATCCGCCCTCCTCCCTAACCATGAGCCATAGGTCTGTCCAGCTTTCATGATCACGATCACGGGAGAACGAGGATTGAATGGACTGAATGTGGTGTCTGTTAGTCAACGGTTGGTACGGTAATACACCTTTGGCAATGTTAATTCCCAAATAAAACTCAGAACCTTTGAGGAATACAAATACCCTCCTCATTTGACTAGTGACAGTCCCGGAGGGTCAACAGACAACTTCGACGAAGCTATAATGACAGTCCCGGAGGGTCAACAGATAACTTCGACGAAGTTATGATGACAGTCCAGCGCTGTCAACAGATAACTTCGACGAAGTTATGGTGACAGTCTAGCGCTTTAGCCCTGGTACTCGAGTGTTTGCAGGTCCAGTCAATCAAGGCTTATACATTCAATAGCATTGGCAATGATCTGTGAGCATATATGATTCACAACCAAGGATCCAATGAACGTCTGGATGGATAACTAGCGAGTGAAAGTTTTCCCTTGGTGCAATCGTATATTATTAGATTATGAAGTATTAACTCGAAATTTTTGAGAAGCGACAAGTTCAATCCGGCGCAAATCTTCACGAAGATGGTCGACACATAATGGTTGAATCTCTCCGCAGTAGCTTGTCTCGCGGTAGACTCCAAGCTTACTATACCCCAACTTCGTCGGCGGGACTCGAGCCTGATAAATTTTGAAGGTCATATACCGAGTCCGACTCTATTTCCAAGGTCGTATCCTCTAAGAACATATTAAAACTTCCGTCTCTTTGTTGAACTTGCATCCTTAATCCTGATAACTTCCGGTTTCAGCCACTTCGTATATCGTTGAGCTCGTTGAAGGGGTAGATTGACTTGGAAAAGGCGTCCCCAAGTTACGATTCACAAAACGGACATCTGGATGTGTAAGGAGTTGGTCGTTGAGGTAATATCTCTGACCTCTTTCTACAGATCTCGATAGAGCTGACCAGATATCGGATCCTCTGTACGGCCGCTGGGGCACAGCGGTTTTGCTTTGCTATCTTTGGTTGAACGATAAGGCCTGAGTACGCACATGAGCGAATAATGATACCGAGGATCTCAAGCGGATCCAAATCAAAGAGTTCGGTGCATCATTTCCTCTAGCGTGCTTCTGGCTAACTCTTCCAATTATCAAGTTACACACTTCAATACCCGGACTCACATATGTGTAAGAGTGGACAGGCCGCCAATTAAGTTGGTAACTTGAAGAGCAAAGAAAACTAATTGGCTTGATTACTAGTAATCGAAGCGAACATGTAGGAAAAACCTGCACGTGAAAAAGATCCGGGATGCGAGGGCCTGAACTCTCTCAAGGACTCAAGGATCAACGGTGGAAACTTTGGTGACGTTCTTTGTTCGGACCACAACGTGGATATACGTGAACATCCCACTCATAGGCAAGTTCCTCATGTGTGTAGGTCACATTGTTGCCGAACTCTAGATTGCTTTGGCCCTCGCAATGATAACCCAGGCATTTTCTGGAACTTCGAAGAGGCTTGGGCGGGAGCTTGCTAGCTTTCCAGAGGCATCAAGTGGTGAAGATGCTCACCCACTTGGTTCTCGTCGACGCCATTTATCGTGAACAGGAAAACCGGGGTCAACGCCACCCATACTACACCACTAAGGTATTAGCCGACAAAATGCTCATGTACAGCTTCTGTCTATACACAAGGTACTCTCCGACAATATATGGGCGTCTAGCAAATGTGTGGTATACAAAGAGACTCTTTGACACCAATTCAGCGTGCTGCAACTTCTTTTTTTTTTAATTCAACAACGTCTTTCCGTGTACACAGATTCTCTCCGAGCACCAAATGTACTCTTCGACGTCAATTGCAGTGCACGGTGGAGAGACAGTGCATAGAAAGCCTCTTCGACATATCAACTTGCCACTTGGATTTTCCCAAGTGGATAACCACCAAAATGTCCAATTACTCCCCGCTCATCAACATAACTCGTGCAGTAGCTGGAGACACAATCCTCATAACATACCGTTTATTTGGAATACTTGAGATATTTTGGGCGGCAAAACTCGCTTATGGAGGGTCGGGTGAGTGGATCAAGAATTATATTAGGTAATGGGTGCTGACTCAAAACCGTAGTTATACGAAGGACGTGGAGAGAACAGACCCGGAGGTGGCTATCAATCATGCGGCATTAGGGAGAGATTTCAAGAAGGGATAGATGGGTGCACAGCGTCACTCGGCGACACTCAGCAGGGCTCGAACGCAAGTAGTCGATCATGTACATATAAATCATATGCGCAAGGAACAGAGCGCCGTCGAGATCAATCCTCGATAATGTCGAATTAGTACTTTGGTGATGGTGTAATGGCTTGTCAGAGGTTGGACAGGCACCGAAAAATTGGAACACACCACAAACGGATGGGCCCCCTCGTCGAGATTATCCGGTGGACGTATTTCACTGGTGAGTGCTATGGTATTGAGTAAACATTGCCGTCATGTGAATTAACCCTGCAAATACCCCCCCTGACTCCGCTTGTAAGAGGGCAGCTCACATCCTTTGATGGTATAGTCTCACCACGGTCTTGAAAGTTTCTTGTGTAATTTGTGCTTCAGAAGATTTGTTGACGGGTTCTCCAACTGTAGTAAATGACGCCGCCGAAGCTCAATCTCCCAATGCAGGTTAGCGTAAGTAATGTTCCTGTGCTCGCCCAGCTTCTCTCTACACGCGAAGTACACACGACGAATATATTATACGTACAGACAGAATCTGAGAACACAATAAACTCCTCAACGTCCATTTGCTCCTACAGCACCGGTATGCACACAAAAGTAACATCGAGGAGTATTTTCTGTCTGCAGAGGTGTAAATAGATCTACGGTCGTATCATGGAGGTGCAGCATCATGCATGTCACCTTAGTCCACGCCTCGCAAACGTTGCACCACCTCCGAGACGTTATTGTGAAGATATGAATTCTGCGGAGTGGGACAACCCTATAGAAATAAACGCTCAAGAGAGAGTGAGCGTTCGACAATGATTGAACATCAAGTGAATTTATATCAGTTCTGTACGTAGAACATTGAGCCATGTTGATATGCACTTTCTACAAAACTGTTCCACTACCTGTGCTCGATCTCGATGAGAGCACCGAAGCATGCTTCGGCACCTACGTTCGCAAGTTTCCCCAACCTCCTGATAATCAGTGACCTCCTTGTGTGCTTTTTGTCTGGGAGCGTTGTTGTTAGCGCTCTGGAGTATCTTCTTCGACATCTATATCCATCTGCAGCTGCAAATCAACATCAGGGTCGCGAGTCGCGCATAGATTAACACCATAGAATACTCACATATGTTTGGCTGTGTGGAGATTGCCATAGCGTGTGTGCGGATTCGGTGGACAATGCCTAATGCAACAATCGGGCTAACTGGGAATATAATCATTCCTGCCTCGCTGCCCGCACGGCTTGTCCCAAAGGCCTAGATCCTCAGATAAAACGCTAAGTATATGCGCTGAGTTATTGATGACTTCGATATCATGGTTTACTGACTACTCACGGGAAGAAAATACGGTCATATGTTCACACTGTCGTTTTCTTATAGATCCTGACAGAGCTAAGTGCAGGGTAGCTCCTGCAGGTCTTCTGAGCACCTCATACGTCCGATGAGATAGAGTAGCGGTCCGGGCTTGGAGGACATCTCGATTCCCGGTTAGAGGCGTCCATTGTTGCGTTGAGAGCCTTTATGTGCATCTCACGATAGAGTCATAAGAGTGGAAAGTTGTAGAGGGTGGTGGGTATTGGAACGAAATCAACATCGACGTGGCGGACCGGAAGTTGAAGGTAACCGTGAGTTTGCTAGCCCCAAGGAGAGACGATGTAAGTAAAAGTTAAGGTGGCTGATACAAACGCACCATTTAACCACATCTTCTGACCTCTGATCAGCGAAATTATCGAAACGGTGACTAGCTCTGACCTCAGCACGGATCCTATCCTGTTTCCGCTCCTTACTTTCATCATGACGACCTACAAAAAACCATTACCACCTAAGACAACTCACGAATACGAATTTGAAAAGTACGATCGAGGTTTCTAAGGCACCTGGTCGCATACGTAGACAATCATAAGAACACGAAAAAGCGGCGCACAGGAAACAACAGACCTATAACCTCAGCTCGGGTGTGCTTAATACGCTCCTGAGCCAAATCGGCCATCCTTGAGTATGTTTATGCATTGGGAGTGTGTTTTGGTAGCTTTCTGGACTAGCGAAAATTGTGTGATGACTTCTACATGTTGGGATTGAGGATTCTGCTGAAAAAGGATATGGTAGCGCCAATAATAGAAGAGCAAACTGACCTGTAATGTTGACCTTGTTGTGAGCGGTATTGTTAGAACAGTGAATGATGATTAGCGAGTGTACCGTTAACCTAGCATCTCCGAGAGCATTGGCTATGTTTTATTTGAGTTTGGTTGTGCCATTGCGCTTGGACTTTTTGTGACTTGATGCTCAGCACAAGATTCCATTGGGGCTAACACGAAAGCATTAGATTGGGGATATTGAGGATGCCCGAACACTCACTCAAAATTGCAGGGAATTGGCTACGAAGCTCTATGCTTTTTGAGGGAAGTGAGATGCAGCGGTGATTGCATGTATATTTAGGAATGGTATGAAAGCTTGCAACTGCTCACGGACATCAGCAAAGATGTTGTTGGCATCAAGCTTTCCCACAATTGTCTCACCACTCAATGCCTGCTCAACAACTTCGTCGACGTCAAATAATGAGCGGCCAGGCGCTCTTGCATATCTCATCACTTAATGCACACAAGTTAACTCAACGAGGTCATTATATACAAGTACATCGACGTCAACTTGTACCATCGACAACATCATTCATTCATATATTCCGTGTGGAATAGTTGTATTTTACACCCAGAATGATGTTGTCGAGTATCAATTGCATGTATAGCTGTATTGACCATACAAATTGATGCTCGACGATGGCATTTTTGTGAGCACCAGTCAATGAGCGTCAACTTGTGTGCAGAAGCAGCTTCCACACACAAATTGACCTCGATGAGCATCAATTTGTGTTCAGAGGACAGCTACCACACACAAATTGGTGCCCACCAATGTTGATTTGCATGTCCAGCAGCACTGTACTGCACACAATTTGATGTCGACGAGCATCAGTTTGTGAGTGCTGGTAAATCTAATCAGTGAAAAATTCCCACGGACAATCCAGTTCGTGAGAGCCATAATATGACTTCGTCGAGGTCATTTTGTAGTGCAAAAAAATAGGTGACACACAACCACTATATTCTAGATATATATTCAACAACCGTATATCAGCTATTTATTCCTCTGTATAATTATATCTGACCATATACCCAATTATGTTCATCCCAAGTATTTTTTTCTGGTACATTCTCTGCCCATTTGTAATCAATGCAGTATATTCCTGCAATTTACCAATACCAGCTCTGCTTATTCCTGGCCCATCTGTACAATCTATTTAGCTCATTCCTCTAGCCAACCCTGCTCATTTCAATGCATTCCAGGCATGTTCCCTAGTCCAACCCTGCCTATCCCTAGTTCATCTATACAGCCCACTTTGCCTGTCCTAACAGCCAACCCTGGGCTAACCCTGCTTGTCCTTAGCCCATCCCTACAGCCAACCCTGCCCATCCCTACAGCCAACCCTGCCCATTTCTACAGCCAACCCTGCCCATCCCTAATTTAAAAACCCTAGTGAACCCTAGTACCCCCCTGATAACCCGGGGCGTTATTACTACCTGTACCTACGCTAAGGAACCCTCCCTGCAGTGTTACGCGCCTCACTATGTCATAGGTGAGATTGGTTTGATTACGTAATTATGTTAACGGATTTTTCCGGAGTCGGCCTGTGCGCCGGGTCGAGACGGGCGCTTGTCGTTCGTTTAGCGCCAGCGCGGCGCTTATCCGGAATTAGACGCTCGACTAATTATAGCTACCCCGGGTATTTGGACCGGTGAGTCGCGCAGTAATCTCTCCAATATCTAATCTGATACAGCTTAACCTGTAGAGGTTCCAAGTATAACGGCTTGGCGGCTGTAATGATCAGATCGATAACAATCGATGATCGATAGGTGCTCATGATAGACGACGTCAGTGCACCTGATGAGTCTTATAAGAGACGAAATGGTAGGTGAGGAGAAATCCTCAACCATTGTGCCGACACGTCAACGACTCAAGTGGAATAAGCGCCCGCCCCCCCCGTCCTTCACGCTCCGATACCATTCGTACTACCCAATTTTTGTACGACAAATTGGGATATCATTCAAGTCTCGTTCAGGGTCTGGCCGGCGAAACATACAGGGCTGAACAACGCCGTGGTGATGAGCCTGTGTTCTAATTTCACCGGGTGCATGGACCAATTAGCCATTTTCGTGCCCCTTACTCACCCGAGTATACGAATGATTAGACCGTTCCATCCAAGGCGAATAAGCAAATTGTTGATCAATTTTTCGAGTTGAAGGACGAAACCGTTCACAATGTGACAGTGCGCAGAGACATGAATTAAGGCATCCAGGAACCCCATTTTCTCTTAGAGTCATACATTTGCGGAATGAGCGGCGAAGTATTCGTGATCGACTAATTAAAGTTGTTATAAAGTTTGACTGCTAGGGCGAGTAAGGGGCACGTTTGGTATAGACGCTCGCTTTCCCCTCGGCATTCCCAGCGGGGTAGCCAAGGTGCCAGAAAGGGGATAATGTTTGGTTCCTATGCCGCGATGAGTTAGTGGGGGATGAAGAGGGCCCATCTGTCGATCCCACAGAGAGTCCCTTATAGGCTAGAACGGTCATGAATGCGCCTGGAGGTGAGGGTCGATCTACCCAAGGGTAAGTAGTGGCTACGGGGAATCACTCCGAGGAACGTTAAAGATCTATGCGTAGAATACAGTCAAAGCCGAGGGCCATATGAGTGGAGTTATTGTCGTGGTCTTACATATGTCACAAGGCCATGCAGACATTTCCGGTGGTCCGTCAAGGGCGGACTGTTAGAAATGTTTCAGACGGCGCGTAGTCGTTTGCGGGCGACTTATTTTGGAGCGAAGGTGAGGTGATGTGGCGCTGAGTGTATGTGCTGTGGTTGGAGGAGCAAACTCTATATATTATAGGTCAGGTTTTCCGCTTTCCTCGTGTCACTTGGTTATAGTTGAGAATACTGATGGATACATAGACTACTACGCCACTTGAGATGAGCGGACGTATGAGGGCTTAGAAAGGAATTAGCGTGTTGAATTGAACAGGGTGATTGACGGTTGGCCGCAACTTCGAGTATGGGCGTCCATTGGGATCGTGATTTGGTTTCAGCAGAGTTTTATCAGCGAATCACGTTGAAAAATGGTGGCGTCAGATTGAATACTGAAACACTGGTCGAGTCCGGGCAGTTGCTTGGTCACGTTTTTCTAAAAAGATGATTACAGTCACCCCATTCATCAAGAAGACAACAATGAAGATACCGAAAAATCGGGATGATTGAGTTTGTATGATTATTTTTCCTTGTGCTCGTTCAACGCTGGCGATGGGAGCTGAGCTGGCGAGGCGGAGTCTTTAAAATATCTAATAGGATCAGACGGCGGTGGCGCCTATCGCAAGGATGTAAATTAACAGCCGGTGAAAAGTGGAGCAATAAGGCCTGAAGGACTATCAAGGAGACTTGTTGTAAGGGTCTGTCGTGAGAAGTTGGACGAGCTACCCCCGACTCAGATATGAGAGAAATTAAGTAGAGCGATTTATGACACCACCACGGAGATGAGACGTAATTGCGAGTAGGATTATGACTAGATGAACGTTCCCATTGTGGATAAATTATGGACCGGGTCCGTCGACGGAAGCAGTTCAGCCGTGTCCAAGATGTATGAGCGCCTTGAATGAAGTTCCGGCGGAGTGGTGTTGTCGCACATGGCATAATAGGCGCGCAGCGACCGGACGGATATATCAAGAGGAAATCCCGGAGCAGGTGACTGCATGGACGAAGGAAAAAGGGATGTCAAGGCGACCGAGTGTGGAACGAGTTATTACGTAATATATAGAAAAATGCAGGAAAACCAAGGTAATAAGGCCAACGACGAGCACAGCGACCACGACTAGACTTGGGCGACGACGGCGACGACGAATACCACACGGCGCAGGACGGCGTACGCAGAGCGTCAGCACTTCCACTCATTTGAGCCACATTCCTTACGTCCCCAGGGAGCACTGGTCTATTTGGAGATATTCCAGGCGTGCCCTAGGACAAGTCGTTGGACGACTATCTTTACCTTCATGTACGCCCGCAGTTCATCCCAAGACTTCTCTGACGCTGTTTCTAGGCTTTATTCTTTCTGTTTATTCCAGAGATAATGTCCACATCTCACAACACTTCTGCCCGACGGCCCAGTGTGGCAGATATTGAATCTGCAGCAGTCGCATCTTTGCAATACTCGCGACAGACATCGCGCCCGCGGTCTTCACCGTCCAAGTCCAAGAACTCCATAAAACAAACCACAGTTGCTGTACCCTCCCAGCGGACAAACCCCCAGCGGCGTAGGCCAGCAACGTCTGATGCTACTTCAGCTTCTTCTCCAGCGCTCAAACAGACCTTCACGTTTCCCTCTTTTCCATCCAATTCGTCTGCTACAGCTCCTGCCTCGTCTTCGCTTAGTCGCAATGCTTCACTTCCTGCATCGCTCTTTAACAATACACCACTGTCCAATATACCCGCTCATTCCAATTCTGCTTCAATCTCTCAAACTCGCCCTTCATTGTCTTTCCCGTCTCCACCCACCCCAATCGTTCCCTCAATACCCCTTCGACATGCTACCCAACACGCACCGACCCTTGCCTCTAGCTGTGCGCCTGCAGTCGCTCCTTCGTCGACTCCAAGTAGTCCTTATGCCATCACTACTCGACCGTCGATTGATTTTCCATCGTCACCAAAGCGACCTTATGTAGAACAACGCCCGAGCACCGAGTCCCTCGCAACTGCCTCTGATCCGAATCTCGCATCACATCCTGCAGCATCGAGTCCGTTCGTCACTGCAGAATCTAACCAGTGCACACTTCCTCTCAAGCAATTACTTGCAAGACCCGCGAATCCTTCACAAATCACAGGTAGAAATGAACCAGAGGTGCCATCGCTGGCTACTCTTCATAAACGTTCTATCTCGGCTACCGAGTCTACTCAACACGCTACCCCACATCACAGCTTGGATATAGCTGCTATTGAACTTGCTGCCATACGCGCATTCCGTCCTCGTCCGTCAAAACCCAACATCCGCGGCAAGAAGGACAATGATGGATATCATTATCGACGCACGGCCAACAATGGGATCAAACAGAATCCTACAGGAATAGAGGAACGGAAGGCGACGGGGCGTAGCGATGAATCAGGGTGGTGGCCCGATTGGGATAACAATGGGAAGAAGGAACGGAAATCTGAGAAGGACAAGAGAAAGGTCAAGGCGCCCGACTCCTCAAAACATCCAGAACCTCGAGACCCTCACTCTGGAGGTCCTCGTCTCTCTCGCAGCTTCTCGACCTCATCCCTCTTTAAGCGTGCAGGTTTCTTTCAAGTACGCAATTCTACAATACGATCAATGTCCCCCACTTCAAGACCTTCGATATCACAACTAGCACCTTCCGATATCTCCGGCTCTCCATCGCCGGTTCTATTCAACAACGTGAATGATCGGGGTACGTCAATTCCATACCATTGTTAGCACTGAAGTACTCACCATCTGAACATGTCTAGGTCACCCCTTTCAAAGTCCACAGCGTTCTCACGTTGACCGCACGGCTTCTCAACAGCAATTCGACCGGCCCCTTGACAGCAGTGACCAGACTGACACGGGTCGGGATGTTGCGACGAGTTTCGTTCCCACCTGTACCACAGCTCCATCGCCAGTTTCTCAGCACGCCTCGCCCTTGACCGTCACACCTGCCTTCTCCTCTTCCCTTGTCCCTGGACTGCCCCGTCAACTCATGAACCCAAGCCTGTCCACAATCTCATCAGGCTCGGGCTCGGGCTCCCGTAAGTAAACTCATTTCATTCATCTGGTTCTTTATTGGTAGGTTATGTCCGCTGATCCGAAATTTTCGACAGCTACCTTGAAACACCGACAGTCCCGTGACAATAAGGCGCTCTCTCCTGCCGGTGCTGTTGCAGACGCGTACAAGCGCGAGCAGATTGTTAAAGGCAGCGGAGATCCTACACCATCTCGACTGCTGCGCATGCACTCACCGAACCAGTCGCCAGCCGCGAGTGATCCTGACCTTGGTGACAAGCTCCAGCCCCCCAAACCCTTAGTGGATCCTGACGCGAGTCAACCCAGGAGCCAAAGGTCGAGTAGGAGTGGATTGAGCTACGCAGAGGTTCAAACTGGGGATGATGACGTGGTTGACAAACCGTCAACTCCCAGTACTGGGAGCGCGAGGAACAGCACTAGAGGTCCTCAACTGCCCACGTCAGAGGCGGATGGTATTTCCGTAACGAAAGAGATTACCGCTCGTGCCTCGCTCGTTCAATCTCTCAATTCCCCAGATAAGCACTCTTTCTCTCGTTCGGCTACTTCTTCACCCCTTGCTTCCCCACCCCTTCGAGCATCGGGAAGCGAGGGGCGCCAGAGGAATCGCCTCAAGAAAGCCCGGCACACGTCTGACCAGTCTAGCGAACACTCACCTTATTACACGGTCGTTGGTGCGAGGAGCGACAGGGTTTTCGCTGTTGGCGGACCGCGGGATTCCTATGGCGTGAATTATACAGTACTTGATAAACCGGCGTGGGGTATTACGACAACCATCACTGCAGGAGCCGCCGCGGGCGCTGAGGCCGAGGATAAGCCCTCACTGGGACGATCCTTGTCGAGGAAGCTGTCTGGAAAATTCAAGAAGGAACGATCTGCAGGCAAAAGTGAGGATGGCACGGAAACGACAAGGGGGAGGCCCGCATGGCAAGATGGTCGTGCACCTCCTGCCCCAACAAGACCGAGTATTTCGAACGAAAGCCCAGAGACGAAGGATTCCGATGATAGGTGCCTGCCTTATCTATATTCTCTGAAGAAACATGCACAAAGCGAGTCGGACATGCAGAAGGAGAGGGAGAGGGAGAGGGAGAGGGAGAGGGAGAAAGAAGGAGAGCAGGGGAAATCTGAGGGGATGTTCCCCAGGTTTTGGCGGTTGTTCGGAAGATCAAAGTCCAAGGAGAGGAGTGCGGAAGATCTCAAGACGGACGAACCACCACCGCTTCCAGCTCTCCCAAAACACTATGCATCTCTGCCTAATGATATTTACACGCCGGTGTATTCGCGCCGTGAGCGAGGAGAGGATACCCCGTCACCTCGAACTCGAAAAAGTCCCCGTTCTGCCAAGTCGAGTGGTCCTACAACATCCTCTGGACGCCCGAGTACCGCAACTCGCTCCTCGACTTCTGATGTTCCTTCGGGTCGATTCTGGAGTAAATCCCAATCGGGGCGGTCTTCAATGTCTTCATTGGACGATATCCCACCCATGCCGACTCCCCTTCCGACTCTGACCAAATATGCTACCACCGATGAATCAGATTCTCGACAGTACAAGACCCAAAAAGCTATACAAAGCCCTCGCGACAAACACGCTAATACCGAGGATGGGCCAGATGCTGATGTGGGGAGATCTGACTCTCCGCCTATACCCTTGTTTTCCACTGTTGATGCGATTAATTCATTTCCTCCTCGCCGTTCCTCCGACCGCTCGAAGAATAGCCCAACATCTCCGACATCAACTTCACCTACTTCTCCATTGTCGCATGCCCCTCCACGACCTACGCGTAGCACTCAACGACCAAAAACAGCCATCCCCTTGCGCACAACTTCGTTCAATGACGAACCACTTTATCCACCTGTGATGCAACAGGCGTCCCGAAGTATACCCAAGATGACATTCCGTCCGATAGACTCGGAACGGCGCCAAGCATTGACAGAGCAGGAAAAAGCAGCCCGATGGAACGCGTTGTTGGAGAAAAGTGATGCTGCAGGCGGGACACTGCATTTTAAGGGGGATAATGACAAGCTTCCATCTGACAATCTGCGATTCTCTCGAACTTTGTCTGAGCTGGCTCAAGACGATGAGTAGATAGTAAAATAGTATATTCTGTTCGTTTGTTATTTAATTTTCGTTCCACCTAGGTGGGTATACAATATATATATACGCGTTGTATATACATGTGTACGTGTTTGGCCACGTGTGACAGCGACCACGTCAGAGAAGGCGATTGTATTGAAATTGGACTCTCCCATTTCTTATACCCCCATGGGCGCGACACTGTCCACCGAGGCTGTCCTCACCACCGTCGTCCTCGCAGGCGCAGTCGGCGTCGGATACCAACAATTCACAGCGACATCTGCTGGCGCTGCAGGCAGCCCGGAGAATGTCGAGGCTAGTTCAGTCAAGAAGTCCAAGAAGAAAAAGAAAAAGGGACCAGAAGACCATAGCGGCGTATTACCAGAGGCGCTGCCGTCGACGTCTCGGCTAGTCGAGACACCAGGCGCAATACCCGGCCAGTTTGATGCGACAATATCGCCTACACCACCGAAGCCGAAGAAGAAGAAGAATAAGACAAAGCAAACCTCTCCTGGCTCTGCTCTGGACCCCACCACTTCCCCCTCAACACCGCATTCTCGACCACCACCATTAACGGACACGGATGGTTCTTGGACTCGGGTCGAATCTCGACGTAAGCCCGGATACGGAAACGAACATGGTTCCGTCGATCTGACCACCAGCGATGCGGGGTTAACGCCTTCTGTCACCGGAAATTCTTCACCTGTCGATGAAGAATCTTCGGACAAGCGAACAACGCTTGCTGAGAAGCTTGTTCCGAAGCCTCCTACAACCAAAGTAGACGAGTTGCGTGTTTGTTACTCTACCCAGTTCTTGTGGAGCGACTGATTTTTACCGTTCTCTTTTTTTTAGCATGCTGCCAGAACACCCAACACTATCACGCGTGATGCGTATCCAGCCTTTGCCGAACGAGAAACCGGCACCTGGCTTCTCGTGGGGCGATTACGAAGATGTTCATGATGCTGATGGAGAGGACGACGGATGGGGTGTTGTCAAGACCAAACGTCAACCACGTGAGTACTTCCTTGACTAGAATTCTATGTCATTATCATGATCTTCTTGCTCTAACAGGTCCGCCGAAACCTGAGGTTCCTCTTGCTGAAAAAGCGCCGGAGACTCTAACGAAGAAGCAACGGCAAAACTTGAAAAAGCGTGAAGCTCAAAAGGCTGAGAAGACCGCTGCAGAGGCTGAGCGCTTTGCTACGCTCGCCCAGCACAAACGCCAGCTTGACCGCATCCACATGATCGAACAGTCGCAGTCGAGTAAAAAGGGCAAGACGAGTGGAGGGATGAAGCCCGTTGTCGACGAACGCGGCAAGTTGGTTTGGGAATAGCAACATTAATCACATTATTATTATGTAGCACGGGGAGGGGGGATATAGCAATGACTGTCCGGTAAAGAGCGAGTAGTAAGGGTATAAGGATCGACAATAAATGTCGCAGTTGCAGTTTAACTATATGCCTGGACGAAGGAGAGAGTAGGTAGCGATGACGAATGACAAGGTGAACGAGGGCGAGGAAACTCACAGGTGAAACGTCGGATGATTAGTGCGATGCGGATCGATAAACGAAAGCTATGGTATGCTATGAATTCGAAATGTACAATATAAATTTTGAACCCGAAAATAGCACGATTGGAAGCTACAGAAACACAGAAGGGGGGAACAGGGGGAATCATGCTCCAAGGCGATCCCGCAAGAAGGAGCCATGTGTGCACACAAGACATATGATACAATCGGAAAAATCTTTCTTCACCTCTCCCTGTCGGGGTCATAGGCAGATCCAGTTATATCACTGAACCTCCGTTTGCGGGATGAAGACGGGTGGATATGGAAGGGTGGATCCCTATCATGGTGCAACTCTTCCGGAAGTGCAGAGGACGACGATGACGACGGCGCGGGATGATAAGAGTCACTGGGTCTCCGAGAACCTGAGATCCGGGGCGCAGACGCTCGCCCAGTATGAACGTCTGCGCGTGCCAGTTTTTTGACTGCGCCGCGTGGTCTGGAGGTGTGAATGGAGACGTAATAGCTGCGAGTGACAACGGGGAGTTTTTGGGTATGGCTGCCGTGGTTGTCGGAGACTTGTTCATCGATGGTCTCGTACTAGATAATGACGGGCTGACAGTTGCAGCAGCAGCAGCAGCAGCAGCAGCAGCAGCAGAAGTAGCCGCTGCCGCCGGGGAACTGGCGACGGCATATGTGGCGGCAGAGGTGCGTGTCGTTACCTCTTCGCCCTTGGTATACCGATGGGATTGTTGTTGTTGTTGTTGGTGTGCCTGAGCGCCAGAGGATTCAGCAGCGTGCGGTTGGGGATAGTTCTGCGGAGGTGGCATCAAAGGGTGATGGTATGACATTCCTGGGCCGTATGTCGACACAGCCTCGGAGGATGCCCCTAAAGCGGTAGAAGAGGGGGACTGGTGGACATTATTCAAAAGACGGTGGACGAGGGTTGAGAGCTGGTCGAACCGCGCCTTGAGGTCGTCATACTCGGCCCTTGTTACATACTTTTCACTAAGAAATGAGGTGTATGAGATAATTTGTGGGGGGAGGACTATAAAGTCAAACTCACATGGGTTCCACGACATGCCACTGACATTTAGCCTGTTCTCCTCG